>CM014085.1:36073388-36132042 GCA_004119915.2 Collichthys lucidus
CTTCAGTCCATGTTTGTGAGCAGTCAATAATCACATTTATATAGCCAGTCCATGCCGACCCCGTCCCCAGGTACCCCATGTTGGAGTAAGGGTGGCAGTGCGCTCCACACTACATCTCTTTCATTCGGCGTGTCGATTATCTGCTATGACGAAACGCGGCCGGTTTGTTTAAAGACGCTCTGACATACAGGAAGTTCATCCATGGAGGTCACCGAACCGCTGCAGCTGACCAATGA
Source organism: Collichthys lucidus (assembly GCA_004119915.2). NCBI lineage: Eukaryota > Metazoa > Chordata > Actinopteri > Sciaenidae > Collichthys > Collichthys lucidus. The sequence continues at coordinate 36,073,625 of CM014085.1, forward strand.
CCCGCTAAAACGCCAGCCAGCGGATGAATGTTAGCACTGGTCGGTTACAGTGACGGTGACGTAACGGGAAGGAGTCATGCTCCTTCACCATGTGAACGTCTTTAAGCAGACGCGGCCGTGAAGAGTCGTGAATACACGAATGAACCACAGAGCAGCACTCATCAGCTCATGAAGCGTCATTTGACATGCATCATGTGACGTCTGTCGTCGAGCATCAGTGCAGAGGGTACACACACACACACACACACACGCACACACACACACACACACACACACACACAGTGTGGAGCGTACTGCTGCAGGAGGTGACAGCAGGTCCACAGGTAAGCACAGCACTGCCTCTCCTCTCCGAGTGTAGCACAAACAGCCACAGCTGCTCATGTTCACAAGTTTACAGGTCGCAGTCATTCACCTGCTGAGTCACCTGCTGAATCCATCAGATAAGCTGCTTCTCAGATAGCTAGTAACTGGAATACAATATGCCTATAGCTCTCTAACTGTTACTGGCCTTACTTTGTGCTGTTTATGGCTTGAAAGACGCTTTAGGGCTACACCACCGATGCACAACTCCCAGACAGGGCTGCAGCCCAAATCATGCGAGTCAGAGGTTCAACAGGAGCCGGTCGAGTCCGAAACACGAGTCCGATTCTCTGCAGTGTTTTTAAGTTAAACAGAGAACGGCATGTAGGTTCATTCAGATTATGAATGTGGGTATCAACAAACCAATGCACATTACTAACAACGCTTAACAAACGTTTATGCAACACAACCATCAGCAGTTTGAATGCAAACGCACAGAAGCTGCATCTCAGAATTACGACATGCTCAGTCATGAATATGAGACATGGAAGTCTTCTGGCATGTTTTAAAATATTTCAACTCATCAAAGTTTTTCAGTGACAAACGCAAAACAAATTTAAAGTCTGACAATCCAGATTTGAAGGTTCGACGTTAATGAGCACGTTGTTTGTTTCCCATGTCTCTGCAGCCTCCTGCAGCTGTTTGGACAGACTGTGTGTAGAACAGGTTTTTATCTGATGCACGGTTCTCAACATTAATTCATTCAAATATCAGAAGCGTTATACAAACATCAGTTCTGACAGTCTGCAGCCGACCGTGCTGTCATGTGGACGCGTTGTATTGTGGCGCCTCGTTCTGCTGTCAGTTAACACAATGTACGAGCTCAGTCAGAGCACGAGACGCGCAAAGTGACAAAGCTGTGAAGGAGAAGGCGTGTTCCACTTCAACCCGCCCGCGAGGTTTCTCTCCTGCTTCAACTTCTCTGTTCTTACAAAGCTACGTGTCAGCGACGTACCAGGCATGTTTTCATCTCTGCCGCTCTCCTGTGGTATTTTTCAGATCGGTGACCACAAAGATTCACAAAATGACTACAAAGAGACACAAAACGACTACAAAGAGACACAAACGACTACAAAGAGACAGAAACGACTACAAAGAGACAGGAACGACTACAAAGAGACACAAAACGACTACAAAGAGACAGAAATCGACTACAAAGAGACAGAAATCGACTACAAAGAGACAGAAAGCGACTACAAAGAGACACAAAGCGACTACAAAGAGACACAAAGCGACTACAAAGAGACACAAAGCGACTACAAAGAGACACAAAGCGACTACAAAGAGACAGAAAGCGACTACAAAGAGACACAAACGACTACAAAGAGACACAAACGACTACAAAGAGACAGAAAGTGACTACATATAGACACAAACAACTACAAAGAGACAGAAATCGACTACAAAGAGACAGAAATCGACTACAAAGACACAAATGACTACAAAGAGACACAAATGACTACAAAGAGACAGAAAGCGACTACAAAGAGACAGAAAGCGACTACAAAGAGACAGAAAGCGACTACAAAGAGACAGAAAGCGACTACAAAGAGACACAAAGCGACTACAAAGAGACACAAACGACTACAAAGAGACAGAAAGCGACTACAAAGAGACAGAAAGCGACTACAAAGAGACACAAAATGACTACAAAGAGACACAAATGACTACAAAGAGACAGAAAGCGACTACAAAGAGACACAAACAACTACAAAGAGACAGAAAGCGACTACATAGACACAAAAGACTACAAAGAGACACAAATGACTACAAAGAGACACAAACAACTACAAAGATTCACAAAACGACTACAAAGAGACACAAAATGACTACAAAAAGATACAAATTAATCACAAAGTGAAACAAAAACACTTCAGAGACACAAAATGACAAAGTGATTTGGAATGTCGACAAAGCTATCACGAAATAAGTCAAAACAACTACAAAGACACAAATGACAGTGGAGGAGTCAAACTCTGTGTCTCTTTTAGTCTGTCTGTCACATGTCTGTGTCCTCACAGTCCGTCCATGGCTGCAGGAGAATGTAACGATATTTTGTTAGTTTAAAGAAATTCGGACACACAAACCAACATTAACGATGGATTCATGAATAATAGGAGGAGCTGACACACTTTGTTGTTTTGCTGTCAAAGTGTTCAAGTGTTCAGACTAAAGAAGCAACGAAGCAGGTCCATGACCCAGATCAGACCGACCCCCCTCCAGACTGCCAGACTCGACCCCAGACTGCCTGAGCTGCAGCCCTGCTTCATGGTGACTTACAGCCAATCGAACCGACGCCACCCTGACGGTGTTTTATACTCACACTGAAGAGCACGTGGGTCTCTCCTCCCCCTTTAGCAGGTGTAGTCACGTAGCCGTCACAGTCGCAGTGTTTCCTACATGAACGTGTGTGTGTGTGTCTGTGTGTGTGTGTGTGTGTGTGCGTGATCTTAGAGCCAACATTGTTGCATATGGTTATCATGATATTTATGGCGTGTTCAGTTGTAAGGGTTTTTGTGTTTGTGTACAGTATCTTTGACAGAAGTGTGATATTTTGATAATGTCAAGTCAGCTGAGATACAGTACATGTGTGTTTACGAAAGACGAGGAAAACAAACATTTGTGCATTTATTATTAAATATTAAACGATAGAAAATAAAAAATATCCTGCCAAATTGTTATATAGCTGCCACAGCGCACGTTTCTGTGTGTGACTCCCCGCCATGTGTCTTCAGACTGATAGAAACATACAATAATATCGACATTGTCTTCATATGATTATTTTTTAAAGTGAATTTGTAAATGATAGAATTAGAAATTATGATGGTGTTGAGTATGAATTTATTTTTATGCAGTGTATACCATGGACAAATTATATAGAGAGTTTATGTAAACTTGTCGTCTTACAGTTCACTCCTGTTCGGGGAGAAGCACAAAGTGATTGTACAAAATATTGTGAATGTTTGTATATTATAGATGCAAATTTAGTATAATAAAAAAACACAATCTTTAATCAGGAAATGTGTCGTTGTTTGTTTCTTTTAGAAGTTTAATACGACGAACAAGAACAATATTAAAGGTTGATGGTACATAAAGATTATTAATATGCATATATATGCATATATGCATATTATATATATATTATATAATGCATATATGCATATATATATATATATATATGCATATATGCATATATATATATATATATATATATATATATATATATATATATATATATATATGCAGCATTTATTCAGCTGCTACATTTTGATAAATATCCTGCACGTTGAAAGTACACAAACTAAATACATATTGTTCATACATTTGTATCTTTTATTACTTTTTTTAATCCTTCTTATATTTTTACTCAATGGGCCAAAACAAAAAATCAAAACATTGAAACTTGTTTTGATTTTTTTTTTTATTATTTTACTTACTTGATATTTAAATTAGCACTTCCGCTTGTTTTGTTTAAGAACTACAAATCTCACTGCGCATGCCTCAGTGTCCCTCTCTGTCGTCAGAGACTCGACCAATCAGACGCCTCCTCTGCCTGAGCCAATCACAGGCTTTGTTTTGGGCTGGCGGCTAGCTGAGCCAGGCTAGCGGCAGCGGCTCCAAACTTCATCAGCGTTAAGCTAGCTGACGCACAGGTGAGTCCCGGCACGGCCAGGTGAGACACTCCGAGCTCAGGTGGTGTCAGGTTTCACATCCAGGTGTGGCCGGTCAGCTGCCGGTCAGACTGACCGAGCCGTGTGTTCGTTAACTGGCGGTTTAACGGCGGCGTTACCGGATTACCGGGAGCTAACAGCTAACAGAGCCGCTGTTACGTCCAGGTGTGTTCGGGCGTCACGGAGTGTCTCCAGGTGTCTCCATGTGTGGATTAGGACGTGGGCAGGTGTAGCACAGAGTGGCTAACGGAGCTAGCTCTCCGCCTGTAATCATTGTTAGCGCTAACAGCTAGCCTGCTAACCGAACGAACGTGACGTCATCGGTTCCGGTGTCAGGTTCGGCGAGACACGAGACCCCGAACCCCGTCACTGAAACCAACGACCATGATCCACCATGAGGACTGAACAGCTGATGGCTGCGCGTGCATCCGGATATAAATAAAAATATGTTAATGTGAATGTAAATATATAAAAATATAATGGTAATATAAATATATAATAACAGTCTTATAGATGCTGTATGTGGTCCAGCCTGACTGCAGAGGTTACCCTCACTCTGCTCCTCTTTCCTCTCTCTGCTCCTCTCTCTGCTCCTCTCTCTGCTCCTCTCTCTTCTCCTCTTTCCTCTCTCTGCTCCTCTCTCTTCTCCTCTCTCTTCTCCTCTTTCCTCTCTCTGCTCCTCTCTCTGCTCCTCTCTCTCTGCTCCTCTCTCTGCTCCTCTCTCTGCTCCTCTCTCTTCTCCTCTTTCCTCTCTCTGCTCCTCTCTCTGCTCCTCTCTCTTCTCCTCTCTCTTCTCCTCTTTCCTCTCTCTGCTCCTCTCTCTGCTCCTCTCTCTCTGCTCCTCCTCTCTCCTCTCTCTTCTCCTCTTTCCTCTCTCTGCTCCTCTCTCTGCTCCTCTCTCTTCTCCTCTCTCTTCTCCTCTTTCCTCTCTCTGCTCCTCTCTCTTCTCCTCTCTCTTCTCCTCTTTCCTCTCTCTGCTCCTCTCTCTGCTCCTCACTCTGCTCCTCACTCTGCTCCTCTCTCTGCTCCTCTCTCTCCTCACTCTGCTCCTCACTCTGCTCCTCTCTCTGCTGCTCTCTCCTCTCTCTGCTCCTCTCTCTTCTCCTCTTTCCTCTCTCTGCTCCTCTCTCTGCTCCTCTCTCCTCTCTCTGCTCCTCTTTCCTCTCTCTGCTCCTCTCTCTGCTCTCCTCTTTCCTCTCTCTGCTCTCCTCTTTCCTCTCTCTGCTCCTCTCTCTCTGCTCCTCTCTCTGCTCTCCTCTTTCCTCTCTCTGCTCCTCACTCTGCTCCTCTCTCTCTGCTCCTCTCTCTGCTCTCCTCTTTCCTCTCTCTGCTCTCCTCGCTCCTCTCTCTGCTCCTCTCTCTGCTCCTCACTCTGCTCCTCTCTCTGCTCCTCACTCTGCTCCTCTCTCTCTGCTCCTCACTCTCTGCTCCTCACTCCTCTCCTCTTTCCTCTCTCTGCTCCTCTCTCTCTGCTCCTCTCTCCTCTCTCTGCTCCTCTCTCTGCTCCTCTCTCTCTGCTCCTCTTTCTCCTCTCCTCTTTCCTCTCTCTGCTCCTCACTCTGCTCCTCTCTCTGCTCCTCACTCTGCTCCTCTCTCTCTGCTCCTCACTCCTCTCCTCTTTCCTCTCTCTGCTCCTCTCTCTCTGCTCCTCTTTCCTCTCTCTGCTCCTCTCTCTCTGCTCCTCTTTCTCCTCTCCTCTTTCCTCTCTCTGCTCCTCTCTCTCTGCTCCTCTCTCCTCTCCTCTTTCCTCTCTTTGCTCTCTCTCTCTCTGCTCCTCTCTCTGCTCTCCTCTTTCCTCTCTCTTTGCTCCTCTCTGCTCCTGTCTTTGCTCCTCTCTCCTCTCTCTGCTCCTCTCTTTGCTCCTCTCTCCTCTCTCTGCTCCTCTTTCCTCTCTCTGCTCCTCTTTCCTCTCTCTGCTCCTCTCTCCTCTCTCTCTCCTCCTCTCTCTCCTCTCCTCTTTCCTCTCTCTTTGCTCCTCTCTCCTCACTCTGCTCCTCTCTCTGCTCCTCTCTCCTCACTCTGCTCCTCTCTCTGCTCCTCCTCAGCCACATGCACAGAGCACACTGCTTACTGCAGGGCTGTTGAGGCCACGCCCCCTACCTGCACAGGTGATCTGTGTACCTGGTGACACACTGTAGACCCAGAGCACACAGACTGTTGCAGACACGTGAGCTCGTGGACGCAGAATATTTTCAATCAATGATTCAAACTTACAAATAAATCTGTTTAATGTTTTTTAATAGTTTTATTTCAAACTAAATGTTTCAAAACATTTTCATTGACTCGTTAATCGTTCACTGATTGTTTCAGCTTCATTCAGACGCAGCAGCGTCGGTGCTGCTCGCACTGATCGAGGTCACATGACAGACGTGGTCACGTGTGTTCTCTAACACGCGTGTCTTCCTGCAGCTCCACAGGACTCCGTCAAAATGCCTCAAACCAGCAAGTCAGCGAGTGGCAGCAGCGTGCCGGGACCGGTATCTGCTCCAGACCAGGGCGAGCCTCCGCCACAGGAAGTCAGGGCTCTGGTGGATGCTGGAGATGGAGATGGAGGTGGAGGAGGAGGAGGAGGAGGAGGAGGAGGAGCTGCCGCAGCTGCAGGAGATCAGGGAGACCCGGAGATCATCAAATCACCGAGCGACCCGAAGAAATACAGGTGAGAGGAGGAGCGAGTCAGCTGCACATCATACATGGTATTAGATCATTTGGTAACCATGGTAACACAATAAACACAACATCACCTTTTCTAATATTACAGTGAGATGTTTTTTTATTCCATCATTCAAGATGTTTGTAGATTTTCCAAAATAAAATGTCATTAAATTAAAGATACCGTGTTTCACAGCAGAATGATTCACACGGAAACTGCTTTAAATCACACTGGGTGGAGTCTGGACCCGGGTACGACACACCTCCACCTGAAAGCTGCTTTTCATCCTGTCAGCAGGTGCATCGATGTTTGTATCTGCTAATCAGCAGCTTTGAGGATCTGATGGGAGACGCACTCCTAGAAGTTTTGTCGTGGTGCAGAGTGTAAAGTTCTGAGGCGTCTGCATCGCCCGTCCTCTTCTTCTTCTGTCTGAGGCTGCGTTGGCAGGAACTCCTCGTGGGCCTTGTCAGATGGCCCGTAAAGTTCCTCCAGTGAACTTTGGGTTTGCACAGTCTCCTCCAGCTCCACGTGACCGGAAAACCCCCAAAGGAAGGAGCCCAGGAGCTCCAGCACCTCCTCAGCCTCCGAGCTCCTCACTGCATCTCTAACGCTACACTTCCTGTTTACATGTTGGTGTCAGGTGATGTGATTAGACGTGGCTGCTCAGTTTGAACCATGTTCGGTGTCGCTGCTCTCTCCACAGATACATCGAGCTGAGTAACGGCCTCCGAGCGCTGCTCATCTCAGACTTCAGCGGTGCGGACGGGAAGGGGGAGGACGGCGGAGAGGACAAGGGGGAGGCGGAGGACGGGGAGGAAGAGGAGGAGGAAGGTGAGGAAGAAGGGGATTCTGGAGAGGGGTCGGAGGAAGACGAGGAGGAAGATGAAGAGGAGGAGCAGGACAGCGACTTTGACGAGCTGGACGAGGACAACGCAGCAAAGAAGAAGAGAGGGAGCTCTGAGAAGCAGGTGATGAAGATGCAACACTGTTCACCTGCAGAGCCTCACTTCCTGTCACCACTCCAGGTGTGTTGAACTGGATTTAAGGTGGACTTGTCTTGTTTGCAGGCAGCAGCCGCTCTGTGCATCAGCGTGGGGAGCTTCAGCGATCCGGACGACCTGCCCGGCCTGGCCCACTTCCTGGAGCACAGTGAGTGACACGAGCAGCTGGTTTTACATGTTGGTGTTTCTGAGGCTGAGAAGAGTTGGAACATTTGAAGATTAGTTTCTCATCATGGACCAGATGTCGTTGTTGTTGTTGTTGTTGTTTGTGTTTAGTTTGAAACTCGTGACGGAGCGTCTCGAATCTTCTCAGCGTCGTCAAGTTTGTTTTGAATAAGTTGACAGCAGAACTCGTATTACTCGTGTTCGTGTCTTCATGTAGTGTCAGATTAACAGAATATCATCTGCATAACTCTGTTTTCATTCTCGTGTTACTGTAGCAGAGTCTGACAAACCAAACACTGATCTATAAACTAACCAAAGCTGCACAAAAACCTGAGTTGAACTGTTTCTTTGGGCTGTGACCAAATAATTATTGTTACGTCTGTCGACACTGTCAAACCGGCGCTGTCACGTGACGTGAGCAGCGTCTGGATGAACAGCGACCACCTACCTGAGAGCAGACGATCTAAACTTTAAGACAATGAGCCGGACTGTCTGTGTTGGTGTTTCTGATGTCTCTGTCCTCTGGTGTTCAGTGGTGTTTATGGGCAGCGAGAAATACCCGGCGGAGAACGGCTTCGACGCCTTTCTGAAGAAGCACGGCGGCAGCGACAACGCCTCCACCGACTGCGAGAGAACCATCTTCCAGTTCGACGTCCAGAGGAAGTATTTCAGAGAGGCGCTCGACAGGTGAGGCTGAGTGTTGGTGATGGGGAACTTCCTGTCAGGACATGAGGTTTTGGGCGTCGCCCCGCCGTGAAGGCCGGCGCCCTGCGTCCGTATCGATGGCAGGTCTTCACGGGCCATCTGACTCTCTGATGGGAGGTCGAGCGCTCGGCTGCTCACCAACGGGTCGACCGATGTTCTCTCAGCAGCCTCATGGTTCCCCACAAACATTCACCCTGCGAGAACGTACCGAGACAGACGGCGGATTTCTTTCGCAGATCATTGAATAATCAAAATAAAAATGTTGTGTTTCCGCGTCAGGTGGGCTCAGTTCTTCATCTGTCCTCTGATGATAGAAGACGCCATCGACAGAGAGGTGGAGGCCGTGGACAGCGGTGAGTCACGTCACGTCTGTACTGAGACGCTTTAACCCGGCAGCATCGCCGTGCTCTGAAATAAGTCTCCATGTCTCTTCAGAGTACCAGCTAGCGAGGCCGTCGGACTCTCATCGGAAGGAGATGCTGTTTGGGAGTTTGGCTAAACCAGGACATCCCATGAGCAAGTTCTGCTGGGGTAAGACCGACTCACCGTCTGCACGGGTGGAGTCAAAGCTTCAGTTTGACGCGTCTGTTTCCTGTCAGGTAACGCCCAGACATTAAAGCACGAGCCCAGAGAGAAGCAGATCAACACCTACCAGAGACTGAGACACTTCTGGAGGAGATATTACTCCGCTCACTACATGACGCTCGCCGTCCAGTCCAAAGGTGAACACACAAAGCACCACACGTTCACACGGATCACAGCGAGTGTGAGACTCACAGTGTTTGTGTTGTTCAGAGACTCTGGACACTCTGGAGCAGTGGGTGAGAGAGATCTTCATCAAAGTCCCCAACAAGTAAGACGTCATCACACACACACACACACACACACACCTGACGATCACATGACACTAGGGATGTAACGATGCATCGTGACACGATTAAAAATCGGTACAAATGTGTGACGACTCGCATCGTTTGACAGAAAAAATGAATCTTGATTCTTGTTGAATGGGAACCCGCACAGCGCGTGCTCTCACTGGTCAAACAGGCTTCCTGCCGCGTTGCGTGAGCGTGGCGTGTTCGGTCCGTCCTGCACGCAACTTCAAACCCACCGGGAGAGTTTCAGGAGCGAGCGCTTAGCCCGCCAGACTTTGTTTACCTGCTCAGATTTGGACATTTTCCCGGTGTGTGTTCTTCTAAACATGCTTCTACATGTGTAAATATGTTACGTAGTTAGTTAGTTTCACTTTTGTCTGTTTTTACGACCGGCAGTTTGCACGGGGTATTTTATTTTGAAAATCCACCGGGTTCTCTTTGCTTTTTCTCTGTCTGGCTTCCGCCCGCTCGAGGTGCTCTGTGGAAATTGACGCGTGCTGCTGCAAGTTTTAATGTTTTTATTTTATTGTTATGTACAAAACTTACCAGCCACATTGGCTGCTGATCAGAAAAGTTAATTTAGAGCCATCATCACAGCAGTTAACAGCAGTTTACTGTGAGACTGTTTCTAAAGAAAGCAGATATCTGTCATGAGTTCTGTTGTTTAAGATGTAAGTTGCACACAAACTGATTGAGAGTTTCTGTAAAGAAAGATTTTTTTTCCTTCAAATAAAAAGTATAATAATTTGATTCGGTCATAATTTGTCTGTAGCCCATTTTGATTTTAAAAAATTGTCTCGTGAACAAAAAATCGTGACTCGAATGGAGTCGTGAGTCGAGTGCATCGTCCCTGCATGACACTGATGCGTCTTTCTGTTGTTTGTTTCCAGCGGTGAACCTCGAGCCGACTTCTCTGACCTCCAGCAGCCGTTTGACACACCGGCCTTCAACAAACTCTACAGAGGTCAAACACTGTTTTATTAATATTGTTATTAGTTGTGTTAATCATAATGCACATTAGATCGATCGGCCACTGAGCCCCGTATTTATTGAAACTATTCAGCGGTGTCACGACCCGACGAAGACGAAGGAGAGATGCAGGTTGAAGAAAAAATAATTTATTGTTTAATAACTGGAAACATTGAGGTGTGTTCATGCAGCAGTGTGACGCAGTGTGACAGCTGCTGCAGTCAGAACACATGACGTCACTGTGTGTGTGTGTGTGTGTGTGTGTGTGTGTGTGTTGCAGTGGTTCCTGTGAGGAAGGTTCACGCTCTGACCATCAGCTGGGCCGTCCCACCGCAGGGGAAACACTACAGGTGAGTCAGAGTCCAGACCAGACGTCTCCGTACTCAGAGTATCCAGATTACTTTTAATCTGACTGTGATGTTCTACAGCGAGTCACACTGTGTGTGTGTGTGTGTGTGTGTGTGTGTGTGTGTGTGTGTGTGTGTGTGTGTGTGTGTGTGTGTGTGTGTGTGTGTGTGTGTGTGTCAGGGTGAAACCTCTTCATTACATCTCGTGGCTGATTGGACACGAAGGAACCGGCAGCATCCTGTCACTGCTCAGGAAGAAGTGAGTCCCAAATAAACGGATTACTTCAGTACTGTAGTTACTGAGTGATGTTACATACTGTGTGTGTGTGTGTGTGTGTGTGTGTGTGTGTGCAGGTGCTGGGCTCTGGCTCTGTTTGGAGGGAACAGCGAGACGGGTTTCGACCAGAACACCACCTACTCCATCTTCTCCATCTCCATCACCCTCACTGACCAGGGCTACGAGAACTTCTACCAGGTACACACACACACAGACACACACACACAGACACGCACAGACACACACACAGAGACACGCACAGGCACACACAGACACGCACAGGCACACACAGACACGCACAGACACGCACAGACACGCACACACACACAGACACGCACAGACACGCACAGACACGCACACACACACAGACACGCACAGACACGCATAGACACACATAGACACACACAGACACGCACAGACACGCATAGACACACACACACAGACACACACAGACACGCACAGACACGCACAGACACGCACACACACACAGACACACACAGACACGCACAGACACGCACACACACACAGACACGCACAGACACGCATAGACACACACACACAGACACACACAGACACACACAGACACACGCACAGACACACACACAGAGACACGCACAGGCACACACACACACGCACAGACACGCACACACACACAGACACGCACAGACACGCACACACACACAGACACGCACAGACACGCACACACACACAGACACGCACACACACGCACAGACACACACACACAGACACACACAGACACACACACACAGACACAGACACACACGCACACACACAATAAGAAAGTGTTTGTGTCCCTGAACGCCTCACTGTCTGTGCAGGTGGTCCACTTTGTGTTCCAGTACCTGAAGATGCTGCAGACTCTGGGTCCACAGCAGAGGTCAGATCATGTGACGTAAACATCGCGGATCACGTTACGCTTCAGCCTGACGTCTCTTAAAGTCACGCTGCGTCTCCTCGTCTTGTTTCATGTTTCAGGATCTATGAAGAAATTCAGAAGATCGAAGCCAACGAGTTTCACTATCAGGAGCAGGTAAGAACCTCCGACTAACGTGTTTACAACCAAATGACAACACAACCAGCTGTAATTAATCATGATCATTAGAGCTGCGTTAATTATGATGGCGAGCACACAGCTGTCAATCATCTCAGATAATCCTGTGTGTGTGTGTGTGTGTGTGTGTGTGTGTGTGTGTGTGTGTGTGTGTGTGTGTGTGTGTGTGTGTGTGTGTGTGTGTGTGTGTGTGTAATAATGAACTCAATTAATCCGTTAACGAGTCTCTCATCTGTGTCAGACGGATCCCATCGAGTTCGTGGAGAACATCTGTGAGAACATGCAGCTGTTTCCTAAAGACGACTTCCTGACCGGAGACCAGCTCATGTTTGAGTACGACCAGCAGGTAACCAAGCCCCGCCCCCCCCAGGGCACACCTGGTCACACGTACAGGAGTGAACGGACAGTGTGTGTCTTATATAACTGTGTGTGTGTGTGTGTGTTCAGGTCATCAGTGCTGCTCTGTCCCTGCTGACTCCTGACCGAGCGAATCTGCTGCTGCTGTCGCCGGAGAACGAAGGTCACTGTCCGCTCAGAGAGAAATGGTTCGGTACCTGCTACAACATGGAGGGTACGACACACACACAGTTAATTATTAATAATCTTTAATTAAATCTTATGATGTAACTTTTCTGTTGATGTGTGCACTGACCTGTTAAACCTGTGGATGTTTGTTCCGTCTCCCCAGACGTCTCCGAGGAGTGGGCTCAGCGCTGGACCTCAGACTTTGAGCTGAACTCTGAGCTCCACCTACCTGCTGAGAACAGATTCATCGGTCAGCACAGACACACACAGACGAGTTAAAAACTACAAACATGGATCCGTCCCGCTCAGCTGTTCATCAGGTTGTTGTTGTTTTTCTTCTTCTTCGCTCTGCAGCGTCGGATTTCACCCTGAAAACGTCCGACTGTCCGGACTCCGAGTTCCCTGTCCGGATCGTGAACACGGATCGAGGCTGTCTGTGGTACAAGAAGGACAACAAGTTCAAGATCCCCAAAGGTGAGTCCAGGTGTCCCGGAGCCAACACAGGCGTTCCTCTAAGCATCAGGCGGTTGCTGGTTACCAACTGGATGACTGCAGGTTCCCATGGTAACGCTGAACAAACTGGCTGTGTGTATGTACGGTGTCTCCTCCAGAACAGGTCAGGTGTGCAGCATCGGTTGCCATGGTGATCTGACCAGGTTAAACCTACCCAGACAACCAGCCAATCAGAAGCAGCGTGAAACATGTGGAGGCCTCTTGTATCTCAGCCGGTCAAACGGCGCCACCTGCTGGAGGAGTTGAATCATCGCTGCTTCATGAGACTGAGCTGACGTGATGTTCTCTGTCTTTCAGCTTACATCCGGTTCAACCTGATCACCCCGATGATCCAGAAGAGTCCAGAGAAGTACGAGCCCGGCCCTGATTCAGGATGATGAGTTTATGTTGTCGTGTCCGTCGTGTTCACCGCGTGTTCTTCCTCTTTCAGTCTCGTCCTCTTTGACCTCTTTGTCAACATCTTGGCTCACAACCTGGCGGAACCGGCCTACGAGGCCGACGTGGCTCAGCTGGAGTACAAGCTGGTGGCCGGAGAGCACGGACTGGTGATCCGACTGAAGGGCTTCAACCACAAGCTGCCGGTGAGGAGACGAGCTGTGGACAGCAGCTACATGGACAGATGTTTCTACATCAGGACGAGAGAGAACACTGTTGAACTTATTAATGTGTTCACGACTGGTTTCACTGATTGTATCCTGTTACTAAGGCCAGAGTACTCGAGTACATGTACTTCTCGGTTGGTGTTTCAGCTGCTGTTGAAGCTGATCGTGGATCATCTGGCCGAGTTCACAGCAGAGCCGGGCGTCTTCACCATGTTCTCTGAGCAGCTGAAGAAAACCTACTTCAACATCCTCATCAAACCCGAGAGGCTCGGCAAGTACGTCACTCCCCCTCTGTCTCTCTCTCTCTCTGTCTCTCTCTCTCTCACACTCTATCTCTCTGTCTCTCTCTCTCTCTGTCTGTCTCTCTCTCTCTCTGTCTCTCTGTCTGTCTCTGTCTCTCTCTCTCTGTCTGTCTGTCTGTCTCTCTCTCTCTGTCTGTCTCTGTCTCTCAATTTCAATTCAATTTCAATTCAATTTAGCTTTATTGGCATGGGAAACATGTTTACATTGCCAAAGCGTGTAAAAGCACAGATAAATGTTTTAACATAAAATACAAGAAGATTAAATAATAACAACAATAATAACAATAATAATAATAATAATAATAATAATAATCAACATGTACAAAGTTCATCTTGTCCTCTGGACGTCCTTCTCTGGTCGCAGCAGTACAGAAATCTTCCAGCTGTGTTTGCACATTGCTGGACTTCCCCCAGCAGGTATGGGAGTTTTTGCGTGGGGTCCAGTGTCTCAAAGTCCCTCTGTGTGTCCGCAATTCGTGGAAAATATGTGTCCCTGATGTCCTGGTATAGCTGGCAGGAGGTTAAGAAATGCAGCTCAGTCTCCACCTCGCGTTGTGTGCAGTGGGGGCACAGTCTGTCCTCTCTGGGCAGCCAGGTCTGCCTGTGTCGGCCTGTCTCTATGGCCAGGCTGTGGTTGCTGAGTCTGTACATAGCCAACGTCTTCCTCAGTCTGGGGTCGGTGACACAGCTCAGATAATCTGCCATGCAGTATTGTCTGTTTAGGGCCGAATAGCACTGGAGTTTGCTTTGGTTTTTGGTTGCAGATGTCCAATAGTTGATGTAATTGTCTTTTTCTTTAGTTAGTCTCTCTCTCTCTCGTTGGTTTTCTTGCCGTGTTTGTCTGACCGAACTCAGACGGATGTTTGTCTCTGCAGGGACGTTCGTCTGTTGATCCTGGAGCACTGTCGCTGGTCGGTCATTCAGAAGTATCAGGCAGTGATGAAGGGACTGACCGTCGACGACCTCCTGACCTTTGTCAGCGGGCTGAAGGCGGAGCTGTACACTGAAGGACTCGTGCAGGGAAACTTCACGAGTGCGGTGAGACACGCCGACGTTCACGTGAAACTGTAAAATGTGCTTCACGTCTAATGAAACGTTTCCAGCTCAGTGTGATCACTCACCTCGTTTCTTCCGACAGGAGTCCAAAGAGTTCCTGCAGTACTTCATCGAGTGAGTGTTCCGCTTCATTCATGTTACTCATGTTTTAGTCAGACGGGACGTTTCCACATAACAAACAGGTGAATGTGTGTCTGCAGTAAGCTGCAGTTCCAGCCTCTGTCAGCAGAGGTCCCCGTGTTGTTCCGTGTGGTGGAGTTGCCTCAGACGCATCATCTCTGCAAGGTCAAGTCTCTCAACAAAGGAGACGCCAACTCCGAGGTCACCGTGTACTACCAGGTGAGGAAAACCGTCACACGTCTCTACGTTCACTGAGGAGGATCGCCTCGCCCTCCTGAAGACAGTCACGTTTCTTCTCTTTGTTCTCTCACGTTCGTGGGTTTGAATCTCGGTTCTTTGTGTTGCAGTCGGGCCTGAAGAACCTCCGAGAACACGCCCTGATGGAGCTGATGGTGGTGAGTCGAGTTTCCTTCAACCTACCTTGAAACTTTTGGCTGCATGTGTCATAAATCAACGCTGTATCCAGCGAAACATTAAAGTCACATGACATGACATGCGACACGTGTGTGTGGAAAGACGCTGAGTCGTGTGTTTGATGGTTGATCTGTGTCCGTGTCCTCAGATGCACATGGAGGAGCCCTGCTTCGACTTCCTCAGGACGAAGGAGACGCTGGGGTCAGTGTTGCTCGTTTCTACTTTAACATGGAGTCAGAGTCTGTTTAATCACATGATCTCATCTCGTTTCAGGTACCAGGTGTACCCGACCTGCAGGAACACCTCAGGGGTGCTGGGATTTTCCGTCACCGTGGAAACACAAGCCACCAAGTTCAGGTGAGCAGACCTTTTCTGCACGCTTGACTCCAGCGCGGATTTCTTTTCCTGTTCAAACACTCGTCTCGTTGGTCCTCGCAGCACGGAGTTCGTCGAGGCGAAGATCGAGGAGTTCCTGGTCAGCTTCGGCGAGCGTTTGGCGAGTCTGAGCGAAGAGGCCTTCAAGACGCAGGTGACGGCTCTCATCAAGCTGAAGGAGTGTGAGGACGCCCACCTGGGGGAGGAAGTGGACCGCAACTGGTTTGAGGTCGTCACGCAGCAGTACGTCTTCAAGCGGCTCAACAAGGAGGTGGGACGCCCCTTTAGTTCCAGAATGAACCAACGCACGTCTAGAAAAATAATCATGTCAGGAGGAAATCAAATGAAACTCACCTGTCAATTTGTTTTTTAACCTTTGGGTCTCCTAGTTATGAGGCAGTTATTAGGCTTCAGGTCTGTGGTTCTGGTTCTGTGGTTCTAACCACGTTGTGGTCTGCTGCAGATCGAGGCCCTGAAGCTCTTCAGTCAGGAGGAGCTGGTCTCCTGGTTCCTGGAGCACAGAAACACGAGCAGCAGGAAGCTCAGCGTCCATGTGAGTGTGTTATGTTCACTGATGTCGTCTGAACTGAAACGTGACTAATCCAGATTTAACAAACGAGTTAGTTTGTTAGTCAAAGTGTGGTTTGAGGTTCTGATCCACGAGGACGAGGACCAACATGAAGCTGAACGATGTCCTGCATAAAAACTGAAGCTTTCCATCCGTCTGTTGCTTTCACAAAGTTTCCCTGCGTCTTCATCGTAACTTTGTGGTTTCAGTGTTTAACGGTTTGAACCAGGCTGTGATTCCACCAGCAGCTGGTTAAATTACATCTTTTGTAAACGAAGATAAAGAACTGCTTCAGTCTGTTTGTCGTCGAGTTGAGAATATATCTAATGTTGCTGATGTTTTCACGTCTAAAATCGGACAGCGATTAATGTTGAGATGAATCTTTACCTGCTTTGTTTTCCGGGTCAGGTGGTCGGTTTCGGGGTGGAGGAGAACGACCTCCCGGAGCAGAGTGCCTCCTGCTCCGACAGCTCCGACAAGCCTCCCTCCTCGTCCTACGGCGAAGTGAGTGAGCTCACCTTCCTGCCGGCCTCGTCGCCATCGCTGCAGGACGTCACGCTCATCAGCGACATCAGAGCGTTCACCTCCTCCCTCCGCCTCCACCCTTACCACAAAATCCTCAGCTAGGTCACTGCAAACCAGACCGGAGACGTGCTCGTTAGGTCTCTGTGTCCGAGATGATAAAGTAACCATGGAAACAGCTAGCGTTAATGTTTGAGCCAAAGGGACTTTTAGAAGAAACTGAGGAACTTTTCACGTCTTTAGTTACTTTGTTTTTATGAGTGGTTGTAATAACGCTGCATTCACATCCTGTGGGAACAATCTGTATTCATAAAACATCCATAATCCATCTGAGAAACAGCAGTTTGAAATATTTGAGACTTCGTTATGTAGCTAAAGGCTCCGTGTGTGCGGACAGCGGCCTGCTGTACTGTAGCTTACAGGATATATGCAAAAAACATGATGGCCGACCAACGAGACGTTTGCAATTCAAACTGAGGACAGATCATGTGACTCTGTCCCGAACCCGTCCTTACATTGATTTACATGAAGCAGACACACTGAGGTCGCTTCACAGTAACAGTCTGAACTGAGACCAACAGAACCAACAGAACCACTGCAGCCATTCATTCAGTTAAATCTTAATCAGATTAACTGACAGTGATCAGTGTTGTCACAGGATCTCTCCTGAACATGAACGCAGCTTTGAATGAATGAGTGAGGACGGATTAACTGAGACGCTCGACACATTCAGGCCCTGAGACTCAGCTCGACTGATTCTTCCACTGTTTCCATTGTCACTGTGAAAAAATGCAAACAAACGACCGAAGTACAGAAAACTGCAATCATGGCATGAAACGAGTCTGAACGTTTCCTCGCTGCTTTAAACTGTGAAATGATTTGTACGACTATTCCCAGGTGACGTGAATGCAGCGCGATGACTCAGGGTCGCTTACGAACGACAACAAGAAGGGCAGAACTAAAAAAACAGCTGTTTCTATTTACTACGTATGATTTCCATGTACACGTGTTCATACTGTAATGAGGGAGGATGTACATGACAAACTACATGTATAGACTAACAGTATGTGGTGGGATGTACTGCAGTAGTTTGTGACGGCCACCAAAATAATTTCAATTAACTCGATCTGCATTTCAGCAGCAATTAAAAGTACAATACTCGAATACTTCAACGGTTTGTTTTTTTTGGATTGTTCTGTCTTTAAAAGAATAAAATCAAACAATAAAAAGAGTTTTCAAGTTTGTAATGTTCCTTCACTGTGACGTCTCGTTTTCACCAGCTGCTGTCATCAACCTGAAAATTCAACATCAACGTCTTCTTAAATCATTTATTTGTCCTGATCGATCAGAGAACTAAAAAAATGTCTCACTGATTTCAGCTTCTTAAAATTTCCTGAGTAAAAACTAAAAATCTTTGACGATGGAAACTAAATTTTTCACTATTTGCTGACAAATATTGGACGTGTCCTCTCCTGAGGTTCACAAGGTCCCGTGTGGCCTTGAGGTCCCGCGTGGCCTTGAGTGGCCTTGAGGTCCCGCGTGGCCTTGAGGTCCCGCGTGGCCTTGAGCGGCCTTGAGGTCCCGCGTGGCCTTGAGGTCCCGCGTGGCCTTGAGGTCCCGCGTGGCCTTGAGGTCCCGCGTGGCCTTGAGCGGCCTTGAGGTCCCGCGTGGCCTTGAGCGGCCTTGAGGTCCCGCGTGGCCTTGAGCGGCCTTGAGGTCCCGCGTGGCCTTGAGCGGCCTTGAGGTCCCGTATGTGGCCTTGAGCGGCCTTGAGGTCCCGTATGTGGCCTTGAGCGGCCTTGAGGTCCCGTATGTGGCCTTGAGCGGCCTTGAGGTCCCGTATGTGGCCTTGAGCGGCCTTGAGGTCCCGTATGTGGCCTTGAGGACCCGCGTGGCCTTGAGGTCCTCAGCAGTATCAGTTGTTTGTCTCTGGTTGGGAACAGCAGGTGCCAGTCTATCTCCACACTGTGGTGTCCAGGGTCACAGAGACCTGTTGCTGCCTTCATAGACATCATAGATAGCTTGTTGTTGTAAACAGACATGTGTGTCTCCAGACTAGAACATGCTGACAGTAACACCTCCATGGGTAAAGACATTCTCTGTGACTCATTCTGGGCGTGTAGTATTTGTGCTGTTATCTTGGGGTTTAAAGTCGATCCACCAGGATGAGTTGGGCACAATGTGAGACCGACTCAGGCACTTCTGATCAACTCTGACAGTGTCTCTGATTCAATGAATAATCAGAGGCTGCTGAACTCTCTGAACTCCTGACCTTTGACCTCAGCAGCTTCTCCACAACATTGACTGACTGACCAAGAAAATAATCGGTAGCAGAAGTGATGTTTGCAGTGAAACGCAGAAATACTCGATATTCTCCCCGTATACTACAGGAAGTATGACAGTGGTCCTGCATGTAGTAAAATACTTGACGCAGTTTGAGGAATATAAACATGTTCCAACACGTAACAGTTTGTTTTTGTGGTAAAAATACTGAAACTCAAATATCAATTTTAAAAACAATCCTTGCCTTCAAACTGGACTCCTGAGGAAGCTGTGCTCGTATTCTAATTATAAATGCATCAGTCTGATTTGATTTGATCTGGAACATTTTATTTTACTATTTGTTGTCATATTTGTATTTTGAACGTTGATGGGTTGGACTCTCCATTTGAACAATGACGCCGTGTTCTTCTGTCATGATCGACCAGAAGAAGCAAATCAGATTTTTTCTTTGACTGAGAAAACCTAAATGAAATGAATCTCTATCATTTCATCAGTGAAGCTTTTGACTTTGTTTCATCGCGGCTCAGACTTGGAGATAATAACCTGTGTACACTGTGTTTCTCACATTCATCAGTAATCAGTAACAGAAAGTTCTGGACTGATGAGCATAATTGATAATGACACTGGTGTTAATGAAATCGCTGATCCAGTATCAGGTTGTTGTCGTGTTACACACAAACATTCAGTCGTATCAGAAATAATTCTCACTTTTGTCAGCTGGGACATTTTCCCACACAAAGCTTGAGCTAAAGTTTCGTCTCTGAGGTTCTTTATTTCTTTATTTCTTCATATGTGGTAAAAGTTGAAGCTTTTATTGGTCCTACAGAGTTTGGATGCATGATGTTCTGCACGTCAGCAGCTAAATGAAGAAGCTTCTTAGTGGTTATGAAGATTCAAAGAGCACGTATGATCTACGCTGACTGATGCTGTTTGTCTCTTCAGCTGCAGCTTCCTCTTTGGCAGAATGAATAATCCACATGTCATTTTAAAAATCTCTTCTGTTCGGTCACAGCCCACGTTTGAACTTCTGTTCTGATCACTGATGAAGATCCTGACTTGATCTGAAGGTATGTACTGTAATGTTTCCTACCTGTTGTAACTGTGATGTGGTGCAGACTGCACGGTGTATACTGTGGTTGTTTTTCTACCAAATCTCTTCAGGTTTAAAAAACGATTCTCAAGCAAGGAAGTTTTAACGTGAACGATGTTTCCCTGAAGATCAAAACATCTCCTCAATGACATCAGGAAGTTAATTGCCAAAGATTTTAGTAATCAAGTAATAATTAATCAAGTAATTTAAGTGTGATGAATTGCAAAATACAGACAAATACATTTCTGACATCTTAAGACCAACAGGATATTTTTAACTGCAAATATTTGATGGACTGACAAAGAAACTGATCAGTAATTAAAAACATAATGAAGATAATTGTTTCCACTCATTTTAAATGTTACACTGAAACATGTTTTATTTATTTAACATTGATGCATTGAGCAGTTTGGTGTTTTTTGATCATCAGATTGGATTTTGCTGCTTTCATTTTAGTCTGGGTTTTTTTTTTTTATATACCACATCCTGTTTCAGTTTCCTTTAGAAGAACCAGTGGCTGGTGACAGAGGTCAGACACATTCAGTACAGAGAAGGTGTCTGGAGACTCTCCAATGCGCACAGAAAGAAACATGTATTGTCATCAGGACCACAGCTTACGTGTGATTTGATGCTGCTTCAGTTCCTTTTCAGTTGAACCATCATGAGCCAGTCAGGAACTGAGCCAGCACCTGAGACTGATGCATGGACCAAAGAAGACGTTCACCGGTGGCTGATGACAGAAGTCAAGATTCAACAGACTTGTGCAGACATGTTCATGGCAGAGGACGTGTGTGGAGATGCTCTGATTGCATACAAAAAGAAAGACGTGCTGGACTTGGGAATAAAACACGGTCCTGCTGTCAAAATCACATCTCATCTAGAAAGGCTGAAGACAGGATCACAACACGAGTCACTGTGTCCATCTGATGTAGAGAACTGGACAAAGGAGAAAGTGAGCGAGTGGTTACGGCAGCATGTGAAGGTCGACAGCAAAACGGCACAACGGCTCCAGGATGAAGACGTGTCTGGAGATTGCCTTGTTTGCTTCAAGAAGCAGGACTTTCTGGATCTGGAGCTGAAAAAGGGGCCTGCTGTTAAGATCCTGAACAAACTGGATGGTCTAAAAACAGTGACGCACCGTAACAGCACGGGCATGGGAAGATCGCAACACAACAATAAGACACATCTGCCAGTGGAGAAACAGGACCAGCAACCAATGTCACAGGAGACAAAGAGGAAAGGAAGTGCTAAGGTAAAACTGAAGTGTATTTCTGTTTGTGCTGCTGACAGTGAAAGAATCTGCTCAGTAATGACAGATGAAACAAGACGTGAACTTTGTTTTTCATTTAATCTCTTGCAGAACGCTACCCTATTAATCAAGAACACCCTGGACAACCTCTATGAAAAGGATCTAAAGTCTTTTAATTTGGAACTAGTAAATTATGATGAATCAGAGTATAAGCCCATACCTAAAGGCAGACTGGAGAATAAGCACAGCACTGACATCGCTTCGATGATGACTCAGTACTACACATGTGACGAGGCTTTACGCGTCACCATGGACATACTCAACAGAATTGATCAGCGTGAACTTGCTTCACAACTGCAATGCAACATGGGTAAGAAACTCTCCCACTCCACACACACACAGTATATTTACATGTTTTCTTAAAGTTAGAAATGCCGTGAAACGTCTGGAGAGGTTCAGACTGATTCATGCCTTCTCAAACAGTTTGTTCATTAACTGATGAATCCATTTACTCATTTGTTCATGTAGATCAAGAAAAGCTCTGTCCTAAACATCCTGCCAACAGAAAGCAGACAGAGGACATAGAGGACACAGAGGACACAGAGGACATAGAGGACACAGAGGACACAACGGATGCAGTCTCACCGTCCTGTTTCAGGGTGAGATGGGGATGGAAATGCTGTTGCAGTCTTTGCTCCATGAAAATGAATGCTTCATGCTGCACGTCATGACATAAAAACTGAACCATCTTTTTACTGATTTTAAATGAAAAGAGGTATTAGTTCACATGTTATTATTCTCTCTGGAGTTAACCCTCTGCTGTCCAAAGTCGGCTGCGTTGAACATTTAGTTGTTTGCTGACTGAAGGTGGAGGAAGAGGAGCACCAACGTCCACCTTCAGTTCTCAGTGATCTTCAGTCACCAGCAAATCCAGAGACTGTGAACAATGTCATCTGATGACAGACTGGTAATTAAAGACAACCAATGCCTAAAAACTGGTCTATACTGTAAACCTACGGAAACTCATCAGAGCTCTGTAATCCACGGACAATTATATCATCCAGGATCTTAGGAAAACTCTGCCTGTTGTCCAGTTAAACTGTGTCAGACAGATCTGAGCTCTGATGAGGATTTCTACACCCAAACTAAAGAACCTGAAAATCGCTTCAAACAAAGAGGCGATGAAGACAGTGTTGTAAAAGTCCATCACTTATGTTTCACTCCAGGACCCAGCGATGTTGATGTGTTTTACATTGTTTTCTGACACTTTCGGTCTGCTTCATAAACCCTATTGTAAAATTTGAACTGGCAGATTTTTTTATCATCCTGAGGGAACATCAACATGTTTTGTCGTGTAACATTAATTGTCTGTCTGTAAGAGGTCATATTGCTCAGGTCCCACTTGGCGATACCTGAAGTAGTTTATTCACATATGTTGTATAATTTACATGTATTGAAAATCCATAATTAAATGTCTATATAGCATGTTTTTAATCTGTTATTTACTCAACATCCAGGGACCTTCCCTCTGTTCCCTCTCTCTTCCCCACTAAAAATCCCCCTGAATTTAGCGCCAATAATCATCTTAATATCTGTCCTATGGACATATACTTTAGCTTTACAGCTCCTTCAGGGTTGTCTTTGGTCTCAATGTTGCCTGTCTGATTAATACCCTCCATGTCTGGTGCTTGAGTTTTGGTGGGCGACTCTCTTGCCAGGTTTGATGTGGTGATTTTTAATGATTATCACATTTGTTTTTATTACATTGTTTAAACAAGCTACTTGCAAGCCTCTTTTTTATTTTTATTTTTCATTTGACTTTACAAATTTGTACTATTTTGTGTATATCCATTACACGAAGTTCTAATAAAAAGCCATTTTAATTCCAGGTTGAAGGCAACAAACTTGCACACTAATGTAGATCAATAAAGTTCATCTTGGATTTTCCATAGATAACAATGCATTAAAGACCAATAATAGCTTAAGGTTAAATGAGATTTGACCTGCACACATTCGAGGAGCCTGAGGAAAGGAACAGACCAGATAACAGTCTGATCCTCTTCAGCTGCTCGAGTGATCAGCAAGACCTACTATCATAAACATGGGTCCCATGTTTATTTGACAGTAGTTTTATTTTTTCATAAATATATACATGTTTTGGCAACTGTTACATTCCTGACTCAACATGGAGTTCTTAGAAAATTTTGCATCTATAGATTATTACATGTTTATTACTCTCGTGTTTTTAGAGATCAGTGTGGATGTTAATGATCAACAGAAGAAGTTGTAAAGTTGTAAATTGACACTTTAAAGACTTTTTTCTGTTTTCTGTATCAGTGATTATTTTATCAGAGCTGGAGCGTGATCTTCAGATCCTTTTCTATATTGAGTCAAGCTGCTCTGAGGGAAAGAATGTAAAGAATGTAATGTTTCCCAGCTGCTTGTTTTTGCATTGTACGATATCCTTTAACCTAAAAACATACATATGTAGATTCAACCGGGAAAAAAGTGTTCTATCCTCAGTAAAATGAAAATAATAATAATAATAATAACAATAAATACTTTTCCTGAAGTAAAGTATCTAAATACTTTGTCCTGTGCGTGTCTGTGCGTGTCTGTGCGTGTCTGTGTGTGTCTGTGCGTGTCTGTGCGTGTCTGTGCGTGTTTGTGCGTGTCTGTGCGTGTCTGTGTGTGTCTGTGCGTGTCTGTGTGTGTCTGTGCGTGGGAGGGAAGCTCAGCTCTGCCCAACACAGGAACTATCGCAGAGTGGAGAAAAACGGTCGGGCACAAACCACACTCAGGACAACGCCTTAAACAGCCTCAGGTTTCTGCTTTGCTAATCTTACCTGTTTCTCATTTAAAATCAGTTTCAATTAGTTCTTCATTTAGACTTCATAACACTTCAGTTTGTCTTGTGTTTTGTTTGTTTTATGATTAGGTATGATTCTGTGTGTGGCACACCCACACTGCTTTGAAACTACTCACAGGAAATGATGAGGCAGGGACGGGCTTCAGGTTTTTTATAGTGTATACTTCCATGAAGACAATGAGAGTAGAATTTTCACTGTGTAGTGCAGTGTTCATGACAGCAAAACCTTGCGTAAATAGACGACTGTGGACTGTGGACTGCGTAAATAGACGACTGTGGACTTACATTTCTGTTCAGTATATCATCAAACCTCTCATGGTCCAGGAGCCCAAAAAAAAGGACATCTCAAGGTGAGAAATGATTTGGTTGTTCACGCTTTAATAGAGGATTTTGAATTTAAGCTGAACAATGAGTTCTGAATCTCAAATTCTGAATTAGAACCATGTGTCAGTTGCTTTCTTGATTATTACTTCACTGACAAATACCTCGGCAGGAAATGGCTCCATTAATCAGCACGCGACATTTAGGGTGTAATATGCAGTTCGAACCACGCCCTGTTTGTCAGGCAGTGGTGGCTGATAAGCACAGACTGCAAAAACAACATAATCACGCACAGAGCTCGGTCTGTTTTATTGGGAGATTCTACAAGGCTGACTTTAAAAATATATTCCAAAGATTTTTTTTACTGCTGTCTGACAGCAGTGGTGAAAATAACAGTGTAGACAAACATTAACATTCAGTCATGATGACTGATAGATCACCACGGTGGTGGTTTATAGGTACTAGGGCTGTAGTGATACACTAATCTCATGATGGACAAAATGAGTCATATCACACCTCAAACAGTAGTGAAGAGTTTTTGAATTAATATATTATTTTTAAATCCTTTGCCTGACATACACAGGCAGTTTTTCAACCAAATACGTGAAGATCAATAAAATAATGCCCTTTCAATAAAAAAAGGGCCCATGTGTTTTGGGCTCATTTTCCTCAGGCATGCCACTTAGCAAAGCAAAGAGCCTCCAGAGAGTTGAGGGGAAGCTGTCCTTCAATAGAAATAGTATTTATGAAGTTACTCTGACACAGCTCTCTCTCTGTTGTCCCTCCCCCACAAGACCACAGAGTCCTTTGATTGGCTAGAAGACGTCATAGATACCCTCCACTTGAAAAAGAAACTAGTCTGCCTAGTAACATTTGTCCATTCGCTGACTGCGGCTTCTGTCTGCCGAACATCTGTTTTTTCGATTGGTCTTTTACGCAGTGGCATAGAAAAAACACTCTCCATCATAAACCGTTTCAGAGATATTCACAGATATGTAAAACTTTAGACTTTTGGTCCGTCCCCAGAGGATAAACCGCTGCCATTTTCTTGAATCTCCTCACTCTGACTGTGTAAACAGTAGGGATGGGCATTCGAATACATTTCTTTGATAGTTCATCGGGAAAATTAACGATCAATTGTCGATTAATCATTATATTTTTTATATTAAAAATGCAATAAAAATACAAATCGCAGGATCGATAATTGCTCAGCTTTAATAGGTACGTGAGATTAATTAGTGGTATGGGTGCCATAAATATCCCTGCTTATGAAACACAATCTGTTATTTGCAGTGCTTCTCGTTGACATTAAATGGGCATTTCTAGGCCTGGGACGATAACAAATGTTGCTGGGCGATTACTGTCCCACAAATTATTGCATGCATGAACATGATGATATATCATGTTTATATCATATTCCTTTACTGTATCATCTTTCACTCTGTTGTAAAGTTCAGGAATTGCCGTTTGTGATGTATTCTCTCGCAGCCAATTCATACTGTCTGGCTTTTCAACTGTATTAAAGGGCAGCATTTCTTTTGCGATATAGTGAACTACAGCTTCTGTGAGCGCACACCATTTTGCGCTGTTCCATTTATATTTACTATGTAGACCAAACGCCTCAGTGAGTGTTGACTGTCAGGACAAAGGCTCTGCATCTCGAGGTGCAGTTTTTTCCCCAGCTGGGAAAACTGGGTTGGGTAGGTATGCTTTAGGTGGGCATGCACGTTTGTTGTGTTCTGGTATAATTACTGTTTGTTGAGATACTTTTCTATGAATTGCATCTGAATTACAGCTTTTGTTTTGATTGTGTTTAAAATGTCCAGCTTGACTTTTCTTCTATGCAATTGCGTTAAACTATATTTCCACCTCTTATAAAAAGGCCAACAGTGTGATATCTCTGACATTTCTTTTAACATTGAAGTTGTCTTTCTTAAGACAATATATCTTCTCAAATTTTCAATTATTTAATCTTTAATTATCTTAACTTTCTTTTTAGGTGATTCAAAATGAAACGTTCAACAACAAAACCACCACCGTTTGAAAAATGGACTACGGAAGACGTCCACAGGTGGCTGGTGACAGAGGTCAAAGTTCATCAGACTTGTGCCGACAAATTTAGTGAAGAGGAAGTGCTGGGAGATTATCTAGTTGCCTTTGAAAAGAGAGACATATTGGACTTAGGAATAAAACACGGTCCTGCTGTCAAAATCACATCAGCTCTCAAAAGTCTGAAAGAAGGATCAGTGCTTGAATCAGAATTCCCGGCATATGTGGAAAATTGGACAAAGGAGCAAGTGGCCCAGTGGTTACTGCAGCATGTGAACGTGTACAGAAGATATGCAGAAAGGCTCCAGGAGGAAGATGTTTCTGGAGATTGCCTTGTTTGGTTCAGTAAGCAAGATTTTCTGGATCTGGATATAAAAAGTGGACCTGCTGTTAAGATTCTGGTAGAACTCCGGCAGTTGAACAAGAAACCAGAGCCGACACTGCAACCCATCCTTCACACCGACACCGACCAGAAAGAAGATTCAAAACCAACTCAATGTGAACAGAGCCTGGTGACAGCAACCATACAGCCGGAATCAAAAACAGAAAAAAAGGTGGAAAATGAATCTGAAAAAGTTCTGCAGCCATTTGATAAAGGGGGAAAGGAGGAAATACAACCGGCACAGAACCTGGGCGCCAGGAGAAAAGAAACTGTGGTGGTAAAACGTCTCTTATTTTACAGATTATAATAGACCATATAAATATTAGAAATATTAATTATAATGAATAATATAACTATTAATATGTAAAGGCATAATGAAGCTTCAGGATTTATGTGTGTGATTGAAGTGCTAAATATACAAAATATTTACTTCTGTTTCTTCCTGCAGAGACTGCGCACAGTCCCACCAGAGGAAAGCAGGATCACTGTGGAGATCCAGAAAACTCTAGAGGATCTCTCAAAAGAAGACTTAAAACGTTTTCATTTCAACTTAAAAGCATACACCGATTCCAGGTATGCACCTATTTCTCTGAGTAGACTGGAGGGCAAGGACACCATGGACACTGCTAAAGTAATGACTGACCACTATGGAAGCAGGGACGCCCTACGAGTCACAAAAGACATTCTCAAGCAAATCAATCAACGTCAGCTCGTCTGTCAGCTGGAAAAGAGCATGGGTAAGACAACCAATGTTAACAGATTCAAATGGAAGTTGCAATAATTAGTTTCATAAGCATTTTGTATTAGTATTTCTTTGATGGCCTGCATTAATGAATAAAAGAGAATTTTCAGTCGTATCGTGCAGACACGTACCGAATCCCATTAACTCAGTTACTACTTACTACTGTCAACAAGCCCCAAATAACCAAAACCACAAAAGCATTTGACTTATTCGACAAAAGAATTATCTGTGTTTTATAGATAACAGTGTCTTCTTGCTCTGTGCTCGTGAGCTCCAATATTCTGACTCAGTCTCAAACACCATCCCGGCTGCCAAACTACAGTGAGCAGCTGCTTTGGAAAACTTACAGTAGTATGAACCATATGAAGTATAAAGTAGGAACCGATGGGCTTGAAGCTGAGAGACAGACATAAAGTCAGAAAGACTAAAAAATAGGCTTTGCTGACAATAAGATAAATAGAGAATAACACACATCTTTATCTTTTGTGGTGCTTTTTGTGTTTTCTGTTTTGCTTTTACTAAATGATGCATTTATTTCACTGTTTGTCAAGGTCAACCAGAGCTGCGTCTACCAAAAGAAGTTTTGAAGAAAGAAGCTAACCAGGGTGACAAACTAAAGAATTTGTTAACTTGTGGTGGGAACTCACTGGACAACTATGACAGATTTGTTGTTGTTGTAAACAAGAGCAGTCCAGAACAACTGCAGTATCTCCAGTTTTTGAGCAAGCTGAAACTGTTCTGTGTGTTAGATTTTGACCCCAACTCTAACAATTCAGGTGGGCTGTGTAATTCTTACAAAGATTCAAGGGTGGCCAATTTGCATAACCCATCACAATATCAAGGACAGACTGAATCAGTGATAAAGAAGCTTAATCTCTGTAAACAGACCAGCTGGGTCTTCTGCAATGGCAGACATGACCTTGATAGTGACTCGAACAAGGAGTTAGACTATAGGAACTGGCTGAGGAAATCTTGCAGAGATGTAGAGCAGTTGGTGTCATTAATTTGTAACCCTGAAGTTCTTCTCCATGGAAGAAGTCTCATCATATTCCTGCTACTTTCACCTGTGGACACGGAGAAAGACCCAGTCTTTGACACCTATAAGTCTTTCATAAAACACACTGGAGAGGAAAACATAATCACTATTTGTGAATCTCAGAGCGTATATGTCAAATGGAGACAGCTGATACAAGAAAAGTGTGACTTTGACATTGGCTCTCTGTCCATATATGAACTAACGCTAAGTGAGATCAATGGTACGATAATGGCACTGGGACCAGTCAATCAGGCATCTGAAAGGCTGCTTCCCTCTTCTGGTTCCAGCGCTGTTGTCCTGAAACAGAAGGATGAAGATTTCATGACCGCTTTGGATATTTTGTGTCTGAATCAGTGTGAAAACACCTATGATGAAAACAGTTCAGAGTTTAGTGACTTCAGAATCAAAGTTGAGGAGGAATTCTACAGAGGAGGCAAAGTCAAATGGTGGAACTTCTACTTCTGTGACAAAGACAAAGAGAAACCATTTGTCAAGCGGGACAAGTACAAAAATGTGAAGAAGATGATTAGGCAGCTGAAAGATTCAAAATACATGTGTGACCTGCTCAATCTGTTTCACCATCCAGGCTGTGGTGGCACCACATTAGCAATGCATGTGGTGTGGGATCTCCGTCAAGAGTTCAGATGTGCTGTGCTGAAAGACAACACACTGCCAAAGACAGAAGTTGCCATCCAAGTCAGTAGGCTCATGAAACTTGGAAATGAGAAACCATCTCCAGTTCTGCTGTTAGTTGACGATTCAAAAGAAACGGATAATCCTTATGATCTTGTGAACTGCATACATAAAGCTGCAGTGGAGGACAGCTTAGACGTGGATGACGCTCCAAACTGCAAAGTCATCATCATTCACTGTGTTCGTTCCCATAACCCTATAGAGCAATACAGAAAGCACAAAGATCCAATGCAGAGTCTATACATTACTGCTTCATTGACACCAGAAGAACAGAAGGAGTTTGAAAAGAAACTCAAAGAGCTCCAAGAAACTCATGAAAAACCTGAAAACTTTTACAGTTTCATGATCATGAAGAGTAATTTTGATGACAAATACATCAATGATATTGCTCACAACACACTGAAGAATGTAGATTCCAGCTCAAAGGAGGCTAGACTGTTCACCTTTCTAGCTTTACTTAACACCCATGTGGCAGAATCTGAAATCTCTCTCTCTCTCTGTGAAGATTTTTTGGGGATGAAAATGATTCGCTGGAAAGAGGACAGTGTAATGGAAAGAATGAAGCCATATTCAAACTTCCTCATCATTGACACAGTTGAGGAGTTGGGAGGATACAAAGGAATCCGAATCCTTCATCACTCCATCGCTTCTGCATGTCTGGCAGAGTTGGCAAGAAGCTGCAATTTAAAAGTAAGTGATATCACTATGGAGGTTCTTCAGTGCGATCTGTTCTTCAGCGTTGGAGTTGTCAAACACAGATTCATGCTCTCAATTCAAAGAATGTTGATTGAAAGACAGCGCAAGAAAGATGGAGAAGAGAGGGAATCATTTTCTCCTCTCATAAACAAAGTCCACAGCCAGCAAGGGAGGCAAACAGTCCAAGAAATCTTTGTGAAAGCATCATCCAGGTTTGTGACCAGTGCATCTATTCCTCAGGCATTGGCGAGATATTTGTACATCAAAGAGGGAGACCACCCAGAGGCTCTGAAATGGGCTGAAAAGGCCAAGAAAATTAAAGAAAACCCATACACGTTTGACACAATTGGGCAAATCCACAAAAGCAATTTAAAATCTAACAACCAGAGAGAAAAGCAGGAGACATTGCACAATGCAGACGACCTAAACACCAACATTAAAATAGCAGCTAATGCTATCACAGCATTTAAAAAGGCTCAAGAGTTGGCAAGGACAGAGGATGAACATGAGGAGGAAGCTGCTGATGATGAGTCAGATGACTATCCCAGAAGGTCATATAATGTTTATGGCTATGTGGGCGTGCTGGAAATTGTTTTCCTGCTGTTTGAGATACTGGGCAGACTGCCATTCTTTGAGGAAAGTGATCCAATGAAGAAGAAGTACTTGCAGAGTTTTCTGCAAAAAACAATCCCAATCGCCAGCGTGTACAAGGAGGACAATGAGACCAACAACAGATACGAGGAGATCATCAAAGAACATGAACAGTTTCTCGTCACTTTGAAAACTGAAGCAAAAGAAATGTTTGAAATTCTTGACGATTACTTCACGTATATAAAAACAAACAATTCTGAATTTGATTCAAAGAATCGTTGGACCGTCTGTTGTCATTTTAAAAAGTACGTAAGTCTTTTTTGCACTACACAAGAGGAAATGAGAAAAGAAAAACAAAACAATCCTAATCTCAATCTAAAAATCGATGTTGAAGAAAAAAGATTGTTTCTTGAGAAGAACCAAGCAGATACATTCGCAGGGATTCTTCAGCATTTGGACAAACCTCCCGAAGAGATTGAGAGGATCACTGAGTGCTATGCATTCTTGCAACAGCAACAACAATTTATCAACAAACAACAAATGACAAAGGAGACAATCAACTACATTTTGTCAAACATAGTTCTTTACCTTTTGAAACCAAAATCAAAACACGCGAAGCCTCACGGCGACCTTTCCGCTCTACTTTTGAAAACTCTGCAGGATGTAGGACTTAGATATCTGTTCCCAGATCCTTACTACCTGGCTCTGCTGTTATTCTGGCCGAGTCCAACGGAGGTAAACACAGAGATTGTGACGTATGTGAAAGCAATTCGAAACTCGTCTTACAAGCGCCTGACTCAGCGGTTTCCAAATAGGAACACTATTGCTTACCTCTACTTGGGAAAAGAAGACGGACTCAGGAGACTTGTTTCTAAACCCCAACTAGATGAGAATTTTAAGAAGATGCGCCGTGACACCTTGGCGCAACTTTGGCGAAATGGAGATATATTTAAAGACAAACCCATCATCAACCGCCTTCATCGAGTCAGTGGAACCATTGAGCAAGGAGAAGTGTTTGCAAATTATGGAAACCTGAAAATCCCTGTTCGTCCAGCTTTCTTAGCTGGTATAAGAAGTGGTTGCAGCACAGAAAGGGTTTCTTTCTACCTTGGTTTTGCTATTAATGGACCCCTTGCTTATGATATCCAGTATGACAACTAGGATAGTGGATTGTACTTACTGTAAGTGCAAGACAAACACTGACATGTGAACTGTACAGTAAGAAAGAGAAGTGTGGCAGCCAGTGATTAATTTCAATGGATTTCGAACCCACCTTATAAAAACACAACCCGAGACAAACAAGACAGCTTGCAAAGGTAAATGCCAGTCCTGCAGCTCTGGCTGTGTGTGTTTATATTCATTTTATTTCATATTTTCTAAACATTTTGTCTTCTTTTTGAGGGTGTCTTGTTGTCTGTGGCACATTCACTAAACTGTGTGCTATTTATTTATCTGCAAGTACCAATGCAGTACTTAAGGCTAGTTAATTACACAAACAAGCACTGATACATGAACCGTTCAGTGTGGCAGCCAATAACAGAAAACACATAAACATGAGGAAATGATAAACAAGACAGATTGCACAGGTAAACACCAATCCTGTAGCTCTAGATGTTATTGTGTATTTGTTTTTATATTCTTTATATTCTTATTCTTGATGTCATTTAATCTTTTATAAACATTTGTTTTTCACTTTCATAGGGTTTTTATTGTTTCATGCAGATGTGGCACATTCACCAAACTGTGTCCTCTTTGATTTATCTTCTAATGTAAATAGGCATAGTTAATTATAGGGTAGTTCAATGTACAGACAAGTGCAACACAAGCACTGAGACATGAACTGTAACTGATAACCAGACAGAATGCAGGGTTCAGTTCTAATCCCAAAGCTAGAACTGTATGTACATATGATTTTATTTGTATTTCTTTATCATTTTATCTTTTCATCATTTTGTACACACTTATTTTGTTTTTGTTGTTGCCTGTTGCAGTTTCAAACTGTCTCTATCTGCATGAACAAATACCAACTGAGAACTACTGAGCTACCATTATGTTTAATATACATGTTTTGTTTTTTTACTTTACATTTTATTATAAACTTTATTAAACAATCTGTTGCCCTTGAGTGGAAAATGAGCAAAAATCGATAATTGCTGTGGATTTTCTATGAAGGACATGATCTTACCAAATTAATGTGTCATAAAATATGAATAAAAATAAAATCATGTGTATGGTCTAAATTGTTTTAGTAGTATGTTTTCAATATAACTGTACATCAAACTCACTCAGATTCAAATCATTTCTGAAGAACTCTGAATATACAGTACTGACCTTTGACCTCCTTACCTTACCTGCTGTAACATACCTGCACATTAAAATTATTATCACATTAAAAAATTAAGACAAAACAAAGACGTTCAAACTTTTGAACAACATCTACAGTGGTTTAAGAATAAGTGATAACTCTCTGATCGGTACATTAATAGTGAAATATAATAATTGTTGGTACAGGGACATCATCTAAAGGAGGAAATCATTGCTTAAAATATTACATAGTGTTATGTCTTGTTAAAATCAGACAGATAAACCTGTTAGCTGTCCCTCAGCTGACTCTTCAAAGTAACTCCCAGTATGGATCATCAGTCGTGGTCTTATATGTTTCTCATTTTTGTACCAGCTGTTTTTTTTATTTGTTCTGATATCAGGTCAGACATTACTGCTGTAACCAGAGTCATCAGGAGTACCTGTGTTGGTGTGCTGCCCTCTGCTGACCGTTTGAAAACAGAACTGGACTGTAGCTTCAACAAGCGGACAAAAGACAGCTGCAAGCTTCTCAGCTCGTTGTTTACTCCAACATTAAAGTCCGCAACTGCAAGAATAAAACAGATAATGATATTTAAGCAGGTAAATTTAAGATAAAGATTAGATTGGTCTCTGCAGCACACACACACACACACACACACACACACACACACACACACACACACACACACACACACACACACACACACACACACACACTTGTTTTCTGAATCAGTCGTGACGACTGTAATAATCCATGAAGCCTCAGTCTCTCAAAGTCAACACTCAGAAGCTTCATTCCTCTAGTGATGGGCTAATGAAGCTTCAGTTACAGTGATCTCTCCTGATGATGTGCCAGTCTGCAGTCAGGCTAGATGGTGGACAGGGAGCTTTTAATTACACACACACTGACTATGTTCTATTCACAAATAAAGATCAGTGAGACAGATGAGAATATGAATGTGTGTATTGTGTTATTGAGGAGAGAGTGCTGTGCTGATTATGCAGGATGGGGCACGGTCAGATTGTTATTGTGGTACATTATTTTTCAAACGTCTTCTTTTGCTACATGACACCATGACGATGATAACATTGAAGACGTGACCCTCTGAGCCCGTCAGCTTTAGCCAACATTAGTTACTGTGTTATCTAACCCTAGCTATATTATCTGTTGTTGTGTTGGTCTCCATGCTTGGAGCTCACTAACCTTATTTTTCATCAGTTTTAAACAAAGTCGAACATAGCGCCTTAAAAAAGCAACTTCAGCTCATTTTGTTTTCATCTTTCATGCAGCATTTTGTAAACGGACACTCTACTCCTGAGTTCCCAACCCTATACATGCTGTATACTGGTAATAGACAATAATATACCATAACATATGAAAGAACTTACCCAGCAGTGCAAGAGCATGACTGTCCTGGTTGCATGTCCTGGTTGCATGTCCTGGTTGCATGTGAGGTAGAGGTCATGGGGTTCCTCTGGTTTCGCTTGAGGCCTTGATGGTGGTTTTGTCGCCTTTGTTGTATATTTTAATATTTTGAATTTATCCCTCCACTGCATGTTGTAACACCCTTTTCCTCGATCAGGAGGATATCGCGGAGGTATTGCTCCAAAAACACTGACACACACCGGTATACCTCACCGTCATGGCACTCTGTGACGGACCTAGCAACAGTAACTAAGGGGGGCGGGGCTCGGCGAAAGGTCAATTAAATATATTTTTAAATGACAATGTAACCAAATCTATCTAAGCCAATCAGGCGTAAACAAATCTAAAACCAGTTCCTCCTTTCTTTCACATCTGGAGTCAGATAACAGAATAAAATGTTTGGAACACTTGCATGAAGTTAAAATGAACCTCACGTTCATTTTAAATATGACTCATTATGAGTAATGCGTAATGAGTAAGTCGTGTCACTCTTACTCTTTGTCTTTAACAGAATTATTCAGAAAGTCACATTTAGTGTCACATCTGCAGATATATAACAGCAGCAGTTATGTCCTTAACGCTTCAGATGCTTCATCATGTCAACCAAAAAAGACAAATCTTCAGTCATACAGTATCTGACAATATATAAATAATATATTATATTATTATAATAGTATTATAATAATATATTATATTATTATAATACTATAATACATTATAATAATATAATATATTAATATAATATTATTATAATAATATAAAATAATATAATTTATAATAATAATAATATTATAATAATATATTACTTTAATATTATTATAAACATGAAGCTGAGGGCTGCATGACATCTGATCTCGGGCTGTGATTGGCCCCCGGGCCGTACTTTGGACATGCCTGTACTACGACAACACACAAGTAGCGCATAGTTTAGAGCTTGGACCTGATTGGGCCGCGAACCAGTCAGGTGACGTCATAGGTCTCGGCCTCGCAGCAGAGGCTGTATGGACTTGTAGTTCAGGGTTTGAAACTTCGTCACTAGAGATACAGATACCTGCTTTAATGTTTTCATTAGGGCAGGTATATCTTGCACCTGGCTGTGTGGCGAACCCGCTCAAACTAGCACCTCGAGCTGAGCATTAGCACACACGAGCTAACAAGTAAAGCTAACATTCACTGAGAACAGAGGTTAGCTAGCTAGCTTTGCTAGCGTCACTTAGCTTACCTGTCTTCCCGCGTCTTTTCAATCCGAGCAGTGTCACTCAGATGTGTGTCACTCAGGTGTGTGTCTTTCAGGTGTGTGTCTCTCAGGTGTGTGTCTCTCAGGTGTGTTAGCGTTTATTTTTGGCCGCCATATTAGTTTAAGTATATCGTTAGTTATTAAATATTTTAAATCTTCCCGCTCTCCCGCAGTCACGTGACTGTGTGAAGGAGGAGGGCGGGGCTTGTGACAGCCGTTAACAGGCGCGAAACATTAAAATCCGAAAGGAGTCAAACTATTGGTTGAACTTGAAGACGGACGTTTCTATCATCCAATCACAATTTATAATGTCAACGCTCGATCTGTACTGCGCGTGTGCAACTGTCAACAGCGGCGCTGAGGAGGAAACAATATGGCGCTTGATTGTGACTCAGCAAAAAAAAAAAAAGACGATTATTAATTATTTATTTAATTAATTAATTAACGAGTTTTAACGCCTTATGTAAGATGTGGTGACTTTTATGTTCATCATATTAACTGTGTAAGCACATATGTATGAGACATGTATATGTGATCTAAAGAACAGTTTACAGAAAGTTTAGCTACTGTTAGCGACCGTGGTGTCAAGTTATTAATGTATATAAATAAAAAATATAATTTATTGTAACCAAGCAGCCTGAAGTGAAACCACAACCTGCAGTTCCTCTAACGTCCACCTGAGGCTGGCTCCAGCAGTGAGTCAGTCTCCATAAGTCCCCATGTTTCACAGCAGAAATAAACATGTTTACAGCCTGGTACAAAAAACAGTTTTGGTCTCTGTAGCTAATTTCCCCGTTCATGACAACTGTACTGAGGATGAATTTATACTGTAGCAGCGTCTGTAACTGTGTCTGTCGTTCTGTCTCTCTGGTCTCAGTGGATAATCGTGGCTCATGCATTAATGTTTAAAGATTTTACTGTTGGAGTTGGTCCAAACCTAAAAAAATTATTACACATGATTCAATAGAAAAGCAGCATCTCTGAACCCGGGAAATGTTTTTTGAATTTCTGTCCACCCACTAATTAATGAACTAATGGTTTCAGCTGTTTAATGTATAACAAGACGACCTCTTTTATAAACTCTCCATATGTCTGTGTGGATTTCACTAAATCTTCATTAAGAAAGAAACTGAACTAGCCGTGTTATATCCATCACAGAGTGAAGCTGCTGATCCATACTCCAATTTGTGCAGCATCTTTATTATGACAAAAATATGAAAACTAATGTACAGAGCAGCATCGTTACGTATCATTAAATATGACTTGGACAGATTCACAGGGGTCGTCACGACCGGTACCAGTAAATACTCTGAGTGTCTCTCAGTGAGTCTGAGCCGGCGCTGAACAGATGAACCTGTGCTGGGTTTCAGGGGAGCAGCTCGTAGAGATCCAGCTTCTGGGGTTTTCCACCAGCACACAGTCCGAGCCAGCGTCAGACTCACTGTGGCCCAGCGGCGCCTCCTTCACTCTGGAGAAGGACACTGGCTGACCGTCGGCCCACATCCAGTGACCCGGACCTCCAGACAGACCTGAGACACATGAAGAAGAGACCAGAGAGAGGATCAAGACCCGGTCCTGACAGATTCACTAAAGTTCCTTTATCACCTGTTCATGAGGCGGTCTGCTTTAATGAGATCTCTCGTTAGCAGACCCTGAAGAATAAAAACACAACCCCACGTAGCTTTTATCAGAGTCAGCATGAAACATCAGAAGAGGGTTCAGCGTGTCGACGTCCTCGCTTTAACACTTTAATAAAGCAACAGGCTCCTTTAACAGTGAGGAAGATACTTTAAAAAGTCCAGCACACAGACGTCAGTTTTACCCACATGTAATATATAAATATAAAATAAATATACTTGATCATATTTAATGTATTCAGATTCAGATTACGTTTCTAAAGTCCTAAAGTGTGAAGGATGTGTTCAGGTTGGATCACGTGTTCAGCGGGTCACTCACCGATCCAGAACGGCTTCCTCCCTGCAAACCTCCACAGCCAGCTCATGTCTCTCCTGGAGCGCACGCTGGTCAGGCTGCTGCTGAACCTGACACAGGTATATGGACAGAGTCAAACACACACCTGGCTACCTGTGTCATGTTAGGTCTTGTGTCTGAACAGTTACTTTTATTTATAAGGACCAATGTGAAAATGTTGTTTTTGTCAAAGCAGTCTGGTGGATTTAAACACAGACAACTGACTGAAAGAATGAAGTCTGTGTCTGAATAATAATCTGAGTCTGTCTGTGTCTGTAGCAGCCAGATATCCTGTTGTATTTATTTTGTATTTTATCCCTCCTGAACACTAGGGGGCGCTATGGCATAGGCCGAGGCCACCATACCTGTTTGGTGCAGGTCATCACCCACAGGTGCGTCTGAGTTCGTGGGCAGAAAGTTTCGGACTTGGAGGATGTGCGTGGTTTTGTTTAAAAGAAACTTTTTGTTTGTGAAGCTCGTGGAAAATCGCAAAGTGCGCAATAAATGGATTTTCAGTTAAAGTCAGTTTCTCCGGTTCACACGTGACCTGCTGGAGGTTTACCGGAGCCACCGGGACATCCGCGGCAGAGATCGGGACATCGGACCACCTTCGCCGGCCAACGTTTGGGGTATGTGCAGCTGACACAAATGAATGGGCATTGTAAATCTGTGCACACACATGTTGGCGTAAATCCAACGCACCGCGCACGTGAAGACGTAAACTAATGCCACGTGTGTTTATTTACCACTGACGTCATCAAATGGAAGAGGAAATTGCGCAACCTTGCGGCTCAATTGTTAAAGATAAACTGAAAGAGACTGAACTTGATGCAAAAAGAGCGAGAAACGGACGCATTAGACATTTTACAGCCAAAGCATTAATGGAAAAGATTATTAAGACTATTTACAAAAATAGATAAAATAAATTAAAAGAAACAACTGTTCACTTGATGTGTGATAAAACTTGTGTAAATGAGGTGAAATGTACATTTTGCAAGTATAAGGTTGTGTGTAATGAAGCAAAACAAGCACATGTGACTTTATTGGGATTATTACCTGAAGATGAAGCAACAACACATGAAACATGCTATAAAGCAAAAATGTTGAACGTGAATGATTTTATTGCTGATGTGAGTAAGTGGCCGGTGACAATGATGAAGGGGAGATTTGTGTTGAGCCTCATGACAGCATTTCAAATGTCGAATCAAACACAGCCAGTAAACGGTCAAGTCACAAACTGGTAAATCTCGTGCTTCATCTGCAGCATCGAAGCAGAAGTAGAGAAGGCCGCGGTAATGACTCGTGCTGCTGCGTTAAAGGACACGCACGCTTTAGAGGAGCAGACAGATTTGAAGAGCAGCTTGAGCTGAGGATAGCAGTGCTGCAGACCAGCGACAGTGTGGACAATCTGATATTTTAAAAAGGGATCTCAACTTAAAGACAGGCCTTCATCTCTTACTCTACATGGCAATAAATATGAGCTTCAGCTCGAGCAGTCCAGGCAACAGCATACGGCTCAGCATGAACATTCAGTGCACCAGTCAACTTTGGATCCTCTGGAGACGCAACCGAGGCCAGAAATGTTCTAGATCTCTTTACCTTCTCAAGGCAATAATCAAACACCAGGAAACCTCGACAGTTTGCTGCAGCGACAAAATGAAATCACAACACTCCTTGTTCAAATGCAAAGTTCTCAGTTTCTACCTCGCAGGGAAATTCCTGTTTTTGATGGAGATCCTCTGCAGTTGAAACCATTTATAAGAATATTTGAATATTGCGTGGAAGCAAAGACTAACAGTAGAGGAGACTGTCTGTCTGTATTATCTCGAGCAGTTCACCAGGGGGCAGCCACGGGATCTGGTACGCAGCTGCCTTCATTTAACTCCAGATACGGTTACGCCGTCGCTAAGCAGTTGCTTAAAGAGCATTTCGGAAGTGGATTAAAGATAACAGCAGCTTATATGGAAAAATCACTGGATGGCCAAATGTAAAATCTGAGGACGTTAAAGGACTACAAGCATATGCACTTTACCAACGCTATGGAGGAACTACAATACCTGGAAGATCTAAACATGCCAGCAAGTATGAAAACTGTGATTCAGAAACTCCCATATAAACTCAGAGAAAAATGGAGAGCAAGAGCGTGTGACATTTTGGGACCGCCAGGATCGAAGAGCTCGCTTCACTGGCATCGTCAAGTTCATAGCTCTAGACACAGTCTTTGGCGACATACAGGATACTCCGCTTGTTAAAGGAGGAACCAAAGGCAAGCCTCAAACGAAATCACAGTTCAAAAGTTACAGTGATGAATTTAAAACGGATGTTCCCACTGATAAAGTTCAGAAGGAAGTTTTCTCCTGTACAAAGACAAGTCCTAATACCTGTCTATATTGTTCTCGTGGTCATGCATTGGAGCAGTGTCCACAACTGGGAAAAAAGGAGCACAGGGAAAAGCTCTTTGTTTCAGTTGCTTTAAGCAAGAACTGCGACAGGCGCATTACTTGCAGACATTGCAACCAAAGTCATCCCAACATTTTGCATATTGGTAAAAAAGAGAGGGTTATCCATGGAGATACTGAACTGCCAAAGAAGAGAGTCGAAACACCACCACCACAGTTTCACCACCACTTCAACTTGTGGTCGTACAGGGGCTGGCAATGGCATTCTTACTATCTTGCCTGTACAAGTGAAGTGCACGAAGGGAAATAAGGTGATTGAGACGTACGCTTTTCTGGACCCAGGAAGCACAGGCACCTGGAAAAACTGGCAGACGGGTTCAACATCGAAGGACGAAGAGCTAAAATGAATCTGCGCACCATGGGGCATAATAAGGCGGTATCAAGCTGCATTGGTAACGGCCTGGAAATCTCTGGAAATTTTCTGGCAAACACTTCTATGAGCTTCCTGATGTGTTTACCCAGAAGGAGATGCGGGTGTCAACAGACAACATTATCAGGAATTGGTTAAGTGGCCTTATCTCAAGGATATTCAGATTCCTCGGATAGCAGCTGATGTTGACTTATTAATTGGTACCAATGCCTCCAAATGGATGGAACCGTGGGAGGTGATTAACAGCCATGGAGATGGACCATATGCTGTCAGAACCTTACTGGGGTGGGTGATTAATGGTCCACTGCAAGGAAACAATGACGAGCAGAGTTTGAGTGGCTGCCCTGCAGTTATTGTTAACAGGACTGTTGTTGACAGAATTGAAGAATTGTTAATTAACCAATACAACCACGATTTAAATGAAATGACTCCTAAAGACCAAGAGGAGATGTCAAGAGATGAGAAAAGGTTTATAGGAATCATGGAAAGCTCTGTTCAGCTTCAGAAAGGTCATTATACAATGAATTTACCTTTCAAAGGAGAAAGTGTCGCCATGCCAAACAACCTCTGTGTAGCCAAGCTACGTATTCACGGTCTGAAAAGGAACCTTCAGTAGGATGCACATTTCCATGGTGAGTACACAAACTTTCTTACTGACGTCATGAGCAAAGGATATGCCGAGTCAGTGCCACAACATCAGCTAGAACCACGTGAGGGTGAGGTGAGGTATATCCCTCACCATGGAGTTCACCACCCAAGGAAGGGAACATTACGAGCTGTGTTTGACTGTGCAGCAGAATTTAAAGGTGTCTCACTGAACACTCAACTTCTACAGGGCCCTAACCCGACCAGCACATTGGTCCTTTTTGTTTGTGAAGCTCGTGGAAAATTGCAAAGTGCGCAATAAATGGATTTTCAGTTAAAGTCAGTTTCACACGTCTACTAACAAAATTGGCACCAGTAGCAGCTGAAAATGGGACCACAGTGACTTTTAACGGACATTCATCACCCACATCAGATTTTTACATTTCATAGCTGCAGTGTGTGTGTGTGTGTGTGTGTGTGTGTGTGTGTGTGTGTGTGTGTGTGTGTGTGTGTGTGTGTGTGTGTGTGTGGTTTACAGCAGTGAGCAGGTCCTCTCGGCGCTTGCCCAGCTCGCCACAGACGAGCTGATGATGTAACAGCGTCTCCTGTAGTGAGTGGAACCGTCAGGACACGAGCTGCTGACGGACCTCCCAGTCTGAGGAGACAAAGAGACAGTTACCACGACAACCAGCAACATCAACAGTACTCTGATTGGCCTCCGGCTAAAGGAGGCGTGGCCACCTGAGTCATCCCTTCTTGGAGCGGCACCTGACCCGACCATCCAATCAGAGGGATCCATCCGGATGTTATCTAGGTTAGAACCGCCTGACAGTCGGCGGCTTGTGTCTGTGCGTCTCTCTGGTTCTGATTTGTTTAAAGTTGTTTTCTCATCTTTAAACTGTGTGTGTGTGTGTGTGTGTGTGTGTGTGTGTGTGTGTGTGTGTGTGTGTGTGTGTACTTTGCGCTGGCGTAGCTCTGGGTGGTGTCTTGGTTCTGCATGATCCATTTGAGGAGGGTCTCCGACTGAGACTTCCTGCAGGAGGCCACTTTGAGGTGGCTGGCTCCACCCAACGTCACCCGGCTTCAGCTCCTCCAGCCGGAGAGGAGTCAGACTGTGGAACTGAGGGAGGAGGCACACATTAACACTGTGTGTGTGTGTGTGTGTGTGTGTGTGTGTGTGTGTGTGTGTGTGTGTGTGTGTGTTTATGTTTATCTAGCTGTGGTTAACAGACGGAGTCTTACCGTCCAGACCTTCTCCTCAGTCCTCCTCTCTCCTGACAGACGGACCTGCACATCAGCACATCAGCATGCAGGATAAACTGTTAGATGATCTTTAATCAGTACAAGAGACAGAGAGACACTCACCTTTAGGCCTCCATGTCTGACCCTGTGTCCAGTCCCCCCAGTACCCGTCCCTGGCAGCTGCCTGCTGGGGTAGTAGATCTGGCTGTAGCTGGAGGCCGCCTGGTCCTGTGGATCTTGTAGTCCGTAGTCTAAGTAGGGCCGTCTGTTTGGGACGTCTCCCCTGGGAGGCGGAGGCTGGTTCTCCCACAGCAGCTCCGCCTCGATGTCCGTCACGGGGTCCTCCACCTCCTCCTCCTTCTCCGGTCTGGGAGGGTCCGGAAGGCGAGGAGGAGCTGGGAGTCGCTTCTCGTCATCCTCCACCCTCAGGTCGTCTGGATCACACCTTCCTGATACACAGCAGAGAACCAGGAAACATCTGTGACCCAGAGCTCAGGAGAGCCAAACACAAAGACAATGCTTCTGTGGTATAAAGGTGTGCAGGAATGTTAAAAACCTCCTCTGGGGTCGATGATCTCGACGCTGGCGGACGTCCTCTGTCCCAGGATGGCGTTTTTGGGGTTTTTCAGGGTGACCGTGAAGGTCTCGTGGTTTTCCTCCAGACCATCGTCTATCAGGTAAATGTTCCAGGTTTTCACACTGACACCTGAGACACAGAGACAGGATGGAGAACATCATCTATACTTGACGTCTGTTCTAACAGAGCGTCCTCCTGACCGCGTCCACGTTAACTAAACCTGAACAGAGTCCAGTAGAGTCAGACCTGGGTCAAACTGGATCAGACCAGCTGTGCTGTGGGTGAAGTCTCTGCCGGGTTTGGCCGATCCTTCCTCCACCTGCACAAACATGAAACAAACACACTGAGCACCAACTCATGAACTTCTGGAGTCTGTGGATGGCGGCATCACCGTCGTACCTGGATCGCGACATACGCCGGGTCAGCGCTCTTCCCGTTGCGTTGGATCTGGATCTGAAGTGTCCCCGCTGTCTCGCAGGTTCTGTAGCAGGTCGCTGACAATTCCACCCGAGACCAGGACAGCTCCAGTCTGCAGGAGACACTCCATGAGTCCATCATGCACTGAGCACAGCCACAAACTGCTGACATCTATCTTACTTTCTTAAAAACTCCTTAAACACAAAATGTTCTAACGACCCCACGGGGAACCACAGTGGGGGTCTGGAGCTTCAGGTTGGGAAC
The DNA here is from genome assembly GCA_004119915.2 of Collichthys lucidus. Lineage (NCBI taxonomy): Eukaryota > Metazoa > Chordata > Actinopteri > Sciaenidae > Collichthys > Collichthys lucidus. The sequence continues at coordinate 36,117,567 of CM014085.1, forward strand.
CACTGCTATAGATCCCTCAGGTGCTTCTTCAAACCTACATCTCAGGCAGCGCCGTGTTTCCCGCTGGGTCTGTGAGGAGGAACTGGAAGCTGTCGGCTGTCACCTCCATGTCGGCCGGGAGGACGAACACCAGGGTGCGCTGATCCACGTCCTGCTGCGTGAAACGACCTCTGATGTAAGCTCCTGGCAGGACGGGACGATGAGAGCGTCACACACCTGAACATGTAAGTCTGTATCCAGGTGTTGCTAGGTAACCTTCACCTGTGAGAGCGTTCTCCAGGTAGCCGAAGTGCGGCGGCCTGGTGATGGAGAACTCCAGCTCCTCCATGGGGCTGTCGGGGTCGGAGGCCTGCAGGTGTTTGGAGGTGATGAAGATGCCGTAACGCCCTCCGCCCAGATCCACCACAACGCTGGGACTCTGCCTGGTGGTCAGACTGGGAGGGGTCCGGTCCACCCGATCCACCTGAACACAAGAGGAACAGGACAAGACGAAAGGTTCACACCTGGTTCAGAACAGCTCCCCTCAGCCTCTGTAGGGACAAGAACTGCTTAGCTGAGTGAAGAGAAACAACAGTCCATCAATACTTTGACATGAAGGGACAGAACATTTCACAAACTTTGAATGTGTCTTCAAGGTTTGACTGGAGCTTTCACAGATATTTGTCTCCAGTCGTCAGATATTTTCACATATTTTCATATATATTCATATTTATCTGAACACGTGAAACTGACATTACTCAGGTGTTCATGTTATTTTGTCCACCAGCTGCAGGTGCAGTACTGAGTTCTGGACTCTAGGTGTCGCTCCCGTCATGTGATCCAGGTTTCCCTCTGTCCCTGATTCTCAGTTTTATTCATCCTGTTTTTATTGTTGGTTGTTTATCTTGAATTAAACGCAGAGAGTAAAAAATAATATTAAAGTTATTTAAAGGTGTAAACATGAGTCACTTTAACATCTTTAAATCTCTGGATCTCTTCAGGTTTATGACATTTAAAGACTCAGTGATTAAAAACAATGAGCAAATCATTAAAACATCAGAGTGTGTTAACATGAATCAGTATTTTAGTATATTAGAGTTCACATTAGTAAATATCAACTTCAGTTTCAGTTTTCTTTTTTACTCTTTCAGTCGTTTGAGGACCTAGAAATAACCTGTGTGTGTGTGTGTGTGTGTGTGTGTGTGTGTGTGTGTGTGTGTGAAATATTCATGAAGCCTTTGAATACACACACACACACACACACACACACACACACACACACACACACACACACACACACACACACACACACCGTCTCTCAGCGGCTCAGGACAGTCGGCCTGGCCAGCGTGTTAGCCACCTGGCTGCCTTTGTGTGTGTTTGTCCAGGTAGCATGCGATGGAGGGATGATGGGGGTGTTTGGGTGGAGGACGGTGGGGTGGTGTTGTTGGGGTGGTGGTGATGGTGCTGGGGGGGGTTGGTCTTGGCTCACCTGCTGCTCTCTGCTTCAAATATTTATCTGTGTACTTCAGTCGTCACCTGAGAGTTGACTTCACGAACACTACTGCTGTCATGACCAAACCTCCTGCAGCAGCAGCTCCATGTAACTGAGTACATCCACTCAAGAACCCTGTGTACTGTAAGGTCCAGTGCACCACCCTCGCCTCACCATCTCCTCCTCGAACTGAAAGAGAAACTGAACTCAGGTGTGTTCGGCTCACCTGAATGTTGAAGACAGCAGGTTCCTCTCTCAGCTGTCCAAACTCCAGGTATCCTCTGTTGGTCCCGTCGGTCGGCAGGAAGTGGAACCTGTCGATCTCCGCCGGGCTGAGCAGGTCGTGCTGGTAAGACAGGTTCAGCTCATCCACGTCCGTCTGGGTGAAGCTCAGCGGCGCTGACAGCGGGACTCCTCTCAGCAGCAGCCTGCCGTAGAGCGGCAGCCGCGTGATGACGAAGCTCAGGTTGGCGACGGCGGTGTCGGGGTCGGTGAGCTGCAGCTGGTCGGTGGTGATGGTCTCCGTAGAGCCGTCCTGCAGACGCAGGCCCGTGTTGTGGTGGAGCGTGGGCGGGATGCGGTCGCCATGCTGGATGGTGAAGTGGAGGGTGCCGCTTCGCGATGAGTCGCCGTTGGTGACGACAAAACTGTCAAAACAAAACTAGAATGAGATGGAAGAAGAGGAGGAGGAGGAGGAGAATGCTGAAGAGGAGAGGTGTTAGGCCAGAACAGGAGCTGGGTAATCAGACAATGTAACCAGGCTCAGCAGCCTCTATGGACGTGATGGCAGAGGAGAAGAGAGTGAAGAGGACGCTGACGGAGGAAGCTAAGAGGAGAAAAGGAGAAAGTGAGCGAGCAAGAAGCCGCCGGACAAGAGTAAATGTGGGACTGACTTTTAGTGGTTGGTGAGAGCTTGGTGAAATAAAAGGCTGAAAGACAGACGCCGAGCTGGACTGACTGCTGCTGGACTAGTCTCTGATATCAGCTGCTGCTGGACTAGTCTCTGATATCAGCCGCTGCTGGACTAGTCTCTGATATCAGCCGCTGCTGGACTAGTCTCTGATATCGGCCGCTGCTGGACTAGTCTCTGATATCAGCCGCTGCTGGACTAGTCTCTGATATCAGCCGCTGCTGGACTAGTCTCTGATATCAGCCGCTGCTGGACTAGTCTCTGATATCAGCCGCTGCTGGACTAGTCTCTGATATCAGCCGCTGCTGGACTAGTCCTGATATCGGCCGCTGCTGGACTAGTCTCTGATATCGGCCGCTGCTGGACTAGTCTCTGATATCGGCCGCTGCTGGACTAGTCTCTGATATCGGCCGCTGCTGGACTAGTCTCTGATATCGGCCGCTGCTGGACTAGTCTCTGATATCGGCCGCTGCTGGACTAGTCTCTGATATCGGCCGCTGCTGGACTAGTCTCTGATATCGGCCGCTGCTGGACTAGTCGCTGATATCGCCGCTGCTGGACTAGTCGCTGATATCAGCCGCTGCTGGACTAGTCCTGATATCAGCCGCTGCTGGACTAGTCCTGATATCAGCCGCTGCTGGACTAGTCTCTGATATCGGCCGCTGCTGGACTAGTCCTGATATCAGCCGCTGCTGGACTAGTCCTGATATCGGCCGCTGCTGGACTAGTCCTGATATCAGCCGCTGCTGGACTAGTCTCTGATATGCCGCTGCTGGACTAGTCTCTGATATCGGCCGCTGCTGGACTAGTCTCTGATATCAGCCGCTGCTGGACTAGTCTCTGATATCAGCCGCTGCTGGACTAGTCTCTGATATCAGCCGCTGGGACTAGTCTCTGATATCAGCCGCTGCTGGACTAGTCCTGATATCAGCCGCTGCTGGACTAGTCCTGATATCAGCCGCTGCTGGACTAGTCTGATATCAGCCGCTGCTGGACTAGTCTCTGATATCAGCCGCTTGGACTAGTCTCTGATATCAGCCGCTGCTGGACTAGTCTCTGATATCAGCCGCTGCTGGACTAGTCGCTGATATCAGCCGCTGCTGGACTAGTCTCTGATATCAGCCGCTGCTGGACTAGTCTCTGATATCAGCCGCTGCTGGACTAGTCTCTGATATCAGCCGCTGCTGGACTAGTCTGATATCAGCCGCTGCTGGACTAGTCTCTGATATCAGCCGCTGCTGGACTAGTCTCTGATATCAGCCGCTGCTGGACTAGTCTCTGATATCAGCCGCTGCTGGACTAGTCTCTGATATCAGCCGCTGCTGGACTAGTCTCTGATATCAGCCGCTGCTGGACTAGTCTCTGATATCAGCCGCTGCTGGACTAGTCTCTGATATCAGCCGCTGCTGGACTAGTCTCTGATATCAGCCGCTGCTGGACTAGTCTCTGATATCAGCCGCTGCTGGACTAGTCTCTGATATCAGCCGCTGCTGGACTAGTCTCTGATATCAGCCGCTGCTGGACTAGTCGCTGATATCAGCCGCTGCTGGACTAGTCTCTGATATCAGCCGCTGCTGGACTAGTCTCTGATATCAGCCGCTGCTGGACTAGTCTCTGATATCAGCCGCTGCTGGACTAGTCGCTGATATCAGCCGCTGCTGGACTAGTCTCTGATATCAGCCGCTGCTGGGTGATTGGCTGCTCATCAGAAGTAATGTAATCAGAGTAAATACTCGAGTACAGCTGGACATAGTTACACAGAGGGATTACACAAACAAAAAGGCCGTTATGGTTACTCATGTGCTTCCTGTGTGTAAAAAGGAACCAGCAAAGTGCATTGTGGGAAATGTAGGATGTTTTCTGACGAGCATCCTCCGACCTTTCGTGTCTCCACGTTTGATTACGAAATGTTTACAGTAATTAATCTCATGACTGACAGCAGCTTCAGTCATCAATCACTGAGTGTTAGTGTGTGTTCACCAGATCATTACACACACACACACACACACACACACACAGGCATTTGTTACTGTGTGTGTGTGTGTGTGTGTGTGTGTGTGTGTGTGTGTGTGTGTGTGTGTGTGTGTGCGTTTTGTCCTCCTCTCAACCCTCTGCCAACACAATCTGCCTCTCGGCCCTGCAGCTGACAAACTGCCCCGGGCCTCAGCACACTGGCCACCACACACACACACACACACACACACACACTCAGAGGCAGGTCCTGGTGTAACATCTGGCTCCGATGTCGGCCATATTTGCCCAGGGACGGCCGTCTGTGGCCGCCTCTCTGGCCGGCATCGCCGTGCCAACGCTGTTGTTATTCTTGTAATAATGCCCATTCATCATCTGCTGTCACGGCAACACACACACACACACACACACACACACACACACACACACAGATGATTTAATCTTCCCTCGTACACAAAGTTTTATTTTCTTTATCGATTAATTGATCAGTTTGGTTCATAAAATGTTGATCAGTGTTTCCATGGTGACGGAGATCTTTATCAAAAGAAAGAATTGAATTGAATGAATTAATCGATTATCAGAATATTTAATGATTTATTTAATAATTAGCAGCTAATTGATTCATCGACTCGTCATGAACACATGAAAGCTTTCTGTGAAACTCTGAGCGACAACAACACACAATTAAATTAAGTTAAATTAAATTAAATTTCATTTCATGCATGTTGAAGCTTTTCTCACACTAACTTTGTAACTTCAGGTTCAGGTTCAGGTTCGATCGCACTGTGACACTCAAGAGTTTGAATAAATTCAGCACGGTCACGTCTGCACGGTGAGAAACAGTTTAAACACACTGAAGCTATTAAAGAGTCACTATTATTATTATTATTATTATAATTATTATTATTATTATTATTATATTTTATATATATATATATTTTATTGCTAGTCCAGTCTTTAGTCGTGTCTTATTATTTAATTTCTGCTGTTGCATCTTTCTGCCTCTTTTTCTTGCTCCTGATGTGAAATTCTAAACATTATCTGTGTTGATAATATTATAATATATATAATTGTTATATTAAATAATATAAAAAGCCCAGTCTAAACCTGCTCATGAAATCGTTTCTGTTATGATTTGGTGCTTTATAAATTAAAATGAATTGAACACAATCACACACACAAACTGTTTATTTTTTTTAATTTATGAAATAACCCAAAACACTAAATATAGATGATGGCTGAAGTTTTTCTCTACAACAAAATCAAATAATAAAAATAAATCGATCAATTTTTTACTTTTTATAATTTAAACCTGTTTAATTCACATTTTTGAATTTGTGGACAAAAACAGCCTCAGGTAATGAATCATGTGACATCGTCACTTCCTGTGAAGAGACATCAGATGTGTGGAGCGATGAAGATGATGATGAGGAGGATGTGACCTTCAGACATGGTCACCTCGTTCTGTCTGTCTGTCTGTCTGTCTGTCTGTCTGTCTGTCTTTCGAGTCTTGGTTGTGATCTGACCACTCTCTGAGAGCCAGATAGCCAGCCGGTCGGGGCAGACCAGGTCTGGGTGACAAACCTGAGGTCTGCACACACTCCTCCTCGTCGTCGTCCTCCTCCTCCTCCTCCCCCTTTAAAACTCTGTCATTGCCAAATTGGCTGGAAAAGCAGATCAACATACTGCAGCAGAGAAAGCCTCTCGTCTCCTGACGCTGACTCGTCTCTGTGCCCAGTTTTTTCAGTTTTTCTGTCGTCGGCCAAATTTTGTGTGATACTTTTTTTTCGTTTTTTTTTTTTTTTGTGGCGCGCTGCTGACAGAAACATCCTCGCCTCACAATATGCAGGCAGATAATTTGCCATTTATTCTCCTGATGTGTGCAGAAATTCATGCTGTGCTGCAAAATAGCTTCACTTAACTGAGAGGGCCAAAGTCAACAGCACAGCTGCTCCACGCCGCTCACGCGTTCACACCAACTTTAACTCATGCTGCACACACACATGTTGTGTTTCAGTGTCCGTGTGTTCTGACCTGAAGGCGTCGGCCTCGGCGTGGTGGCTGTTGTCGTGGGTGTAACACACTCGGTGTGCGGCCACGTCCAGCTGCGTGAAGCTCGTCAGCGGGACCCCGGGCTGCTGGACGGCGTGGACGAGGCCGTGTCGAGGCGGGACCGTCACCGTGTAGACCAGCTCCTCCGGACGGCCGGACGAGTCTGACGCCAGCAGGATGTCGGTGTTCAGGACGACCCGCTGACCCTCCGTCAGACTCACTGCCTTGCTCAGCAGCACTAAGTCACCTGGAGGCAGCCAGAGGGAAAAGGTCAAAACACCAGAGGGAACTGCAGTTCCTCTAACGTCCACTTGAGGCTGGCTCCGTAAGTCAAATGTCCAACTTCACAGCAGAAATAAACATGTTTACAGCCTGGGACAAAAAGACCACGTGCAGGTTTTAGACAGTCTGCGGGGACGTCACGGAGACTACGTCCAGGTTTTAGACAGTCTGAGGGGACGTCACGGAGACTACGTCCAGGTTTTAGACAGTCTGCGGGGACGTCACAGAGACTACAACCAGGTTTTTCTAAGTCTTAAACTTCAAATACAGAGTGGGAACCAGCGGAAAGAGTCTGGATTATTTACATGATATTATCATACGTGTATTATTAACTCGACATCAGCATTTCATTCTTTAAATATCACAGTTACGCCCTGATGAGCAGAAAACAAAGTGTAAACCCAGTCCACCGGTCTCAGGGTTTTTCTGGAGTGTTGTCAGAGGAGGTGGTGGAGGTGGAGAACCCAGAGGACTCGAGCCGACGCCCCTCCACAGCTGTTTCACCTTCCCTCCGTTAATTATTCACCGGCTGAGGAGGTCGCTCGTTTCTCACCTCGGGTCCTCCAGGATCAGAGGGCACGGAGCCAGAAGGGCCGAGGCCTCGTCGCACCGTGTTCACCCGACTGGCAAACCTGGAACGGTGAGCTGGAAGGAGGCGGGGCGCTTAATAATACATGAACCACGGCTGGCCAGAAGGACCACAGAGGGACCACGGAGGCCCCACAGAGGGACCACGGAGGCCCCACAGAAGGACCATGGAGGGACCACGGAGGCCCCACAGAAGGACCATGGAGGGACCATGGAGGGACCGTGGAGTGATTACGGAGGGGCCACAGAGGGACCATGGAGAGACCATGGAAGGATTACGGAGAGATTACGGAGAGACCATGGAGGGACGACGGAGAGATTACGGAGAGACCATGGAAGGATTACGGAGAGATTACGGAGAGACCATGGAGGGACGACGGAGAGACCACGGAGAGACCATGGAAGGATTACGGAGAGACCATGGAGGGACCACGGAGGGACTATGGAGAGACCATGGAGGGACCACGGAGGGACCATGGAGGGACCATGGAGGAACCACAGAGGGACTATAGAGAGACCATGGAAGGATTACGGAGGGACCACAGAGGGACCATGGAGGGATTACGGATTGGAGAGGGATTACGGAGGGGCCACAGATCACTGGACACGGAGTGGACACAGTTTGAATGAACTGTGTCCACAAACGTTCGTAAACTGTTGGACAGATTTAAGGTCTTTTAATTATCCTTGATTATTCTTTGAACTTCAGACATTTCATTTCTGTGTGTTTGACCTCTGACCTTTCTGCACCGCGTGCACGGACATGAAGAAGCTCTGAGTCGGCGTCTCGTTGTCCAGGTCACTGAGGGTGAAGCGGAAGCTGTCGTGACCTTTGAACCCAGCGGCGTTGGTGGCGGAGGCGTGCACGTACCACAGGCGGTTCATCTCCACGTCGTCCTGAGTGAAGTTATGACCAGCCGACAGCTCGATCCAACCCGACTCAGTCTGTGGACCAAAGACCAGAACCATCACGAGACTGAGCGAGTTCAGATCGTATGACAACGTCTGACCTGAGTCCTCACCTTCAGCTGCAGTTTGCCAAAGCGTGGCTCAGCATTGAGGAAGTAGTACACCTGGTTCGGGGGGGTGTCCAGGTCCTGGCCTCCAGAACCACGCTGGAGATCACCCTGCGCTCACCAGAGTTCACCTCCAACCCAGCGTTCCTGAACCAAGGAGAGACGATGAGATGACTCGAGCTTCTACGAGTCCAAACACAAACAGACTGAACCAGAACTCCAGGAGCTTGACTACATTTCACCAGGCTCAGCCACAAAGAAATGATTTTCCTCCACCCTTTAACAACACCACCCTCAGAGGCCGGGTGAAGGTGAAGGTGCATCCACCTACATCTCACAAACTACGAACCATCTCCCCATCAAATCCAGCTCGTGTGTCACTGCTGTCCTTCCTGTTTGAGGTGAGCGACTGTCACTCATCGATCCATCCAGATATTGATTTGTGTAAGTAACAGAGTCCGAGAGGCGGCATCAGATTTCCTTTTGTTTTTGTGTAGACGGATGATTTGTTTGTCATGTTTGGTCAAATGTTTTAATCACCTCATGTATGCAGATGATTTCTGTCTGGCCGACAAGTTACTGAAGCTTTGCTCAAAGTCTGGAACTGATTCTGACGTCAGACACGATGCAAAGAAGAGAAATATCATGATTGTCTGGAGTAAAGACAGAACGTGCTCGTAACGTGCAGTGAGATGAAATATCTCAGCACAGTAGATGATCTATGAGATGATAAACATTCACATGTCTGAAATGAAGTTGGAAGAATCATGAGAGCCAGTTTGAACATGGCAGCAGATACTTTGACACAAACAGGAAGAAGTTTGAGCTTTTTCCAGCGGGATCATGGAGGTCTCGGCTGGTGGTGCTGGTGTGGGGTGAGGTGGTGTTGGGTGAGGTGGTGTTGGGTGAGGTGGGGGTGAGGTGGTGTTGGGTGAGGTGGGGGTGGTGTTGGGTGAGGTGGGGGTGAACATCAGAAACCGTCTGGCTGCTTTTTCACTCGTGACTAAAATCCACGCAGGAGAGAGAAGCCGCCACGTAACATCCTGCAGGAACGCAACAAACAAGGCGGCCGGCATCTGCCAAGTCTCCGTGTTACTTCTGCCTCGGCAGTCTTTACAGAACCAGCTCGGCCCGTGCCAACGCACCCACGCACACCAAACTGATCCGGGACAGCACACACACACACACAGAGGGGGTGAGGACGAGGGGGGAGAAGAGGGAGCGAGGGACAGCAGGAGGAGGAAGCCAGTCAAGGATGCAAATTCCCAATCACTCAAATGAAAATATTATGGCTGGAGGAGGTGGAGGAGGAGGAGGAGGAGGAGGCGACCCGCCACATGTGCACACAGGTTACACCCCCCATCTCCTCCCCCCTCATGTCCCACGTTGACTCCCCTGACCTCGCCTCCTCCTGCTGAGTGTTTCACTGCTGCACAAACGCTGAGGTGACTCCATCAGCAGGACGGCTGCTTCAAACGGAAACTAGATGCTGCAGCTCTGAGACGATTAATGCAAAATATTAATCACATGATTCAAATACTCTATTACCACATTACTCTGAACCGAGTACTCCCACGTAATGTTAGGAACTGTTACATGAAACAACTGGAGATCTGAGCTGAAAATAAACATCTGTGGGTGTCTGTGCGTGTGTGGAGGTGTGTGTGTGTGTGTGTGTGTGTGTGTGTGTGCGTGCGGTGAGCGTGTGAGTGCGTGTGTGTGTGTGGCGGTGTGTGCGTGTGTGTCTGTGCGTGTGTGTGTGCGTGCGTGCGTGCGTGTGTGTGTGTCTGTGCGTGCGTGCGTGAGTGTGTGTGTGTGTGTTTGTGTGTGTGTGTGTGCGTGTGTGTACTTGAGCAGTCGTGGTTTCTCGTCGTTGACCGGCAGCACGGTGACCTGAGCCGTCCCCTGGACTGTGTGGACGCCATCTGTCAGCCGCAGAGCCACGGCGTCCTTCAGGGTTTCCGTGTCATCGTGCATGTACACGATCTTCATGCCTGCAGAGGGGAGGGAGGGTGGGAGGGGGGAGAGGAGGAAGAGGAGGTGAAGGGGAGGACAGGGAGGAGGAAGAGGAGGTGAAGGGGAGGACAGGGAGGAGGAAGAGGAGGTGAAGGGGAGGACAGGGAGGAGGAAGAGGAGGTGAAGGGGAGGACAGGGAGGAGGAGCGTCTGGCATCAGGTACAAATGAAGCGAGTGTTTACCTTCCTTCATTTGTTCATTATATAAACATATATAACCACGCTCATACATACAGAGCACAGTGACGGATGAACTCTGACCTGCTGCTGAGCGTCACCAGCTCAAATCTGCTAAAATCCACTTTACTGCAGAACATGGTATATTTGGAACGTCGTGTATTCGGTGTCTCTCACCCTGTCGGAGCTCCTGCAGGGTGAAGGAGGTGACGGGGAGGCTCCTCTGCAGGAGCTCGGCTCCCATCTCTTTGTAGCGGCTCATCTCGGTGCCGTAGATCCCGTTGATCAGGCTGCCGTGAACCGGCGGCTGGATCACCGTGAAGGTCAGGATGTCCAGCGGGGCGTCCAGGTCGAACCCGTTCAGGATGGAGGGAGTCAGCTCCCTCATCCCGCCCTCCTTCACCTGCAGGAGGTGGAGAACAAGAAGAACGTCACGACCAGCACCAGAACGCCGAGCTGTGGGACGGAGGGCGGAGTCTGAGGGGAACGCACGGTGAAGTTGGCGAGCACTAGCGACGGCGTCTCGTCATTGGTCGGATTGATGATGATGTAGAAGGGGACGGGGGCGGAGCGGTGCAGCCCGTCGCTCACACTGATGGTCAGCTGGTCGACAGTTGGCTCCACCCCTTTGCTCTCTGATTGGACGTAGTTGATGAAACCGGAGGTCAGGTGGACGAGACTGAAGGATTCTGGGAAAAAAAAGAGTGAGGTCAGGTGTATGCTGAACACACACACACACACACACACACACGCACTGACCGACTCGGACTCCAGCGTTGCTCTTCTCGGAGCCGGGCGGCGGCAGCGTGTTCTCCAGGAAGCCGTGCAGGGGCGGAGTCTCCAGGTGAAAGGTCAGCTGGTCTGGGGGAGTGTCGGGGTCCGAGGCGCCCAGGACGCCCCCACACAGACAGGCGGAGGAGCCCTCGTCCACCACCAGCATGGACTCACCTGGACGGAGATGCAACAACCAGAGACCAGTCAGAACTCACAACAACAACAACAACACACGTCTGCAAGCTGATTGGTTGGTTCATCAAACTTCCTTCTGATTTGTCAGTTCGTCACATGTCACATCATCAGAGGTTTGTTCACCTGGTCGACGGTGGCTTCACACCTGTGTATGTTTATGAGTAATAATTTATCACAACTGAAGAACAAAATGATTATCTATGGAAAGTTTAACTTTTATCGTGTGTTCTGTGGGAACCACACACACAGAGCGGAGAGAAACTTTAATTTAGCAGGTCTGGATTATGATTAATAATCCTTTGTGTGTAATTAACAAGATATCAGTTAGTGTCGTCCGTCCTCCTGTCAGCTGCTAATGAATCCATCATCCGCTCATCTGCTGTTAATTAACAAACAAACCCGATCACCTCTGCACCGTCCATACTGTCCTAATCCACGTGTGTGTGTGTGTGTGTGTGTGTGTGTGTGTGTGTGTGTGTTAATGATGGACAGTTCTGGATCTCGCTGATAAATCGTCGTTTGTCTGAAAATTCACGAACACGGTGAATCTGGACTCTTCTCGTGTCGCCGCGGTAACGCTCTTTATTCACTGCTAATTAATTAAAACAAGAAACACCACATCCGCCTCACACACACACACCTCACACACACACACACACACACACACACACACCTCACACACAAACACGCCTCACACACACACACACACACACAAACACGCCTCACACACACACACACACCTTGGACAGCTCAGCGAGGCCGGCATTAAATGAACGGTGAGATATGCTGCAGGATTAGAGTTTTCCCGCCGCGTTAATCCGGCCTGCGAGGCGGCTACACGAGGCTTTGTTTTGGTTTGTCATTGTCCACACACACACACACACACACACACACAGGGGAAGTGTTAATCGCACTCAGCTGTTTGTGTGTCCATGTAATACCAGCAGACAATAGACAGATTTCACTTAAAACACACACACACACACACACACACACACACACAATGTGCAAACAATGAGACTCGGCTAATCACTGCAGATAACAAACACTGTAAAAAATAAGTTGGGTTTGAGATTTAAGTCGATTAAAGGTGAATTAAATTAATTCAGCTCGTTAAAGTTTAGCTCGTTAAAGTTTAGCTCGTTAAAGTTTAGCTCGTTAAAGTTTAGCTCGTTAAAGTTTAGCTCAGTTTAGACTGTTAACGTGAAATAAAGGTGACGATGTCTCTGCTGTCACAGCAAACTAACTCTGTGTCAGTGGAGTTAGTTTAATCTGTAATAAAATCATCTTTGATTAAGATTAGATTAGACTTTATTGATCCACACTGAGGAAATTCACGTTAGAGCAGCCGTGATGCTCAGTGTGGGACCTTCAAAATAAAATACAATAAAAATAATGAAATGAACTTTAATCTGAAGAGACTCTTTAAGAAACTGATTTACTGTGAGATTCTTTTAGAGCGGAGGAACAAAACACATGATTTTTTGCAGTGTGCAAACATGCCAGTACACACACACACACACACACACACACACACAGTCATCCCAGTGTGAGTCCCAGTGGTCACTGGTCTCCATTGATAACCACAGAGCTCCTCCAATCCCTCTTCTTGGCTCAGACTCCTGCGAGAGCTGTCACCCATGTGTGTGTGTGTGTGTGTGTGTGTGTGTGTGTGTGTGTGTGTGTGTGTGTGTGTGACGTTACCCCCACCCAGTGCAAGTGTGTGTTGGACTGATAGGTGACAGCGTGTCGGAGCTGCTCCACTGCATTAAGAGGATTGTCAGCAGTGAGGAGCACAACACACACACACACACACACACACTAACACACACACTCACACACACACACACACACACACAGGACACATATTGAGACAAATGTGTGTGTGTGTTCAGCAGATCAGCTGACTTAAACCAGCCTCTGGTGGACGTTTGAGGAACTGCAGTTGCTCGGTCTGAGTTCACGTCTCACCCAGAGTGACGGTGGGGACTTGGTTGTTGACGGGAAGAACGGTGACGTTGAGGTCGTACACAGGAAGTGTGCCGTGGAGAGGTACAGGCGGGGGCGGGGCGTCTCCATGGCAACAGCCGTCCGTGCCGCCGGTCTCTCCGTCAGAGATGATGAGGGTGACGGTGTCGAACGCCGGCTCGGGTCCGATCTCTCCTCCTGAAATGTGAACACATGATGGACTCGTTCTGTCGCGTTCCCATGACAACCATCGAATGATTTTTCCCATGATGCCTCTCACCTGTGTGGGCGTAGTAGATGTGTCCCTGCAGCAGGTCCTGCTGGGAGAACTTGTCCACAGTCAGTCCAGCTCTCTGCAGCTCCCCTCGGCCTGGACTCCGGGCCAGCATGTAGGTCAGCCTGGAGTCGTCGCTGTCCCGGTCCGTGGCCGACAGGTAGTCCACCGTTACCTGAACCCGGCCCCCCTCCTGGCAGGTCAGCTCCCCGCGAAGACCCCCGCCAAGCTGGGGAGGTTCATCGTTCATCGGTAGGACCTGAGGGCAGCAGGAGACAGATCAGCAGCCTACCGAGGTGGTTCTTTGTCAGGTTTGGCTCCTGGGCTGAGTCTGTAAGTCACCTCGGCCTGTAACGTTATTCTCTGCACTGACAGACAGATGCTGACTGATGACAGCTCACCTGGATCAGCAGCACGACCTGGACTGAGTTCAGACCGTCCGTCACCTTCAGGTAAACTTCATCCTCCGTCGTCTCAGAGTCATCGTGGATGTACCTGCAACACAGACACTCCGACATGTAAATATATTACATCTCGTATAATCACTGTTGTTTCTGTGGAATCCCACTGTGTAACTATGTCCAGCTGTACTCGAGTATTTCTTCTGATTACTTTACTTCTGATCAAACAGCGACTAGTCCAGCAGCGGCTGATATCAGCGACTAGTCCAGCAGCGGCTGATATCAGGACTAGTCCAGCAGCGGCTGTGATATCAGAGACTAGTCCAGCAGCGGCTGATATCAGAGACTAGTCCAGCAGCGGCTGATATCAGAGACTAGT
>CM014085.1:36132142-36179693 GCA_004119915.2 Collichthys lucidus
GGTGTTTTTGGTGTGTTGTTGTGCCTGCAGGTGTTTGACTGCAGCTTCTTAGAGGACGAGGTGAGATACGTCCACAGCGGGAGTCCTCAGCTGGACGAGGACTCGGTGATGCTGAGAGTCTACAGGTCGGTGTCAGCCTCCTCCACCTCTGATGTTTCTCTGTTTGTTTCTGATGACAGTTTATTTAACAATGATGTGCAGACTCCATGAACCCTGAAGACTCTCTGTGTGCAGGTTCACGTCCTCGGACACGCTGGTGGAGACGGTACTTCTCCCAGTGCGGGTGGTGGACTCAGATTCTGGCGTGGTGGAGCTGGGCAGCGCCCCGCTGGTGGTTCCTCAGTTCTATGCTTTATCCAACGCCATCGACAGCTCCATCCTAAACATCCGGACCACGTCAGACCTGGTCTGCACCGTCAGGCTGATGACCACCGACACCGGCGTCCCTGCTCTGGGTCAGCTGGTCAGGGAGGAGGACTCCACGCAGAGGAAGGGTACGAGCACGTCACATTTACAAGATGTAAAGCTTACTGTTAGATAACGAAGAGATCTGATTGGTCTCCAACTGTCTGTCTGTTGGCGCCCTGCAGGCAGAGAGACGGCGGCGCTCTGTCCGGGGAACAAGCCGTGTCTTCACGACACCAAGGAGGTCCGTTTCCTCAAAACCAGCTGCCAGGACTTCCTGAGCTCCGGTCTGAAGTACCAGCACCTCAGCCCTCCATCACCAGAGATCGACTACATCCCCATCAGGGTGGAGCTGAGGGAGCAGGCCACCCGGGCGCTGCTGGAGGTACGGGCACCATAAATAAAACGATTGACAGGTCGGATGGAGGAAAAACTTCTTGGAGTGAAGAAGGTGGAACAATAAGCTGCAGATTCAGTCAGTCGGATGTGGAAGTTTTCCAGGCGAGATTAGCGACTCAGACGTCTTGGAGGTTTATTGGCAGTCAGAGGTGACATCTCACGTGTATTTTCTCAGCTCTGTGGATGTGGAGGATGTGGAGCAGGAGGTTCTTCAGGAGGCCTCAGAATCCTTTAAAAACATTTTTCTGCTTGTTAGCACATAAACTGTCTTCATCACTGAGCTGTCATTTCTAACACGTCTGATTGTCTTTCTCTGGGTGCATCACTTGCTTACTCTTCAACACCGCGTGTAACACACAGGTTGCGGCAGTACGTGTTGATTTCTTTGGGAGATATGTTGTGTTAAAATGTGCACGTGTCCTCAAAGACGCCGTTTTACACAAAAGACAGAAAAACCTGTTCAGGTTCATCGTCCTCTTCTCTTCACAGGCGGAGTCGGTGTGGTTGCCGGTTCTGATCCACGGTGCGATGCAGAACCAGCCGCCCCAGGCCGCCTTCATGGCCTCCTTCATCCTGGAGGTGGACCAGTTCATCCTCACCCCGCTCACCACCGCCACCCTGGACGCCAAAGACCACGAGACGCCGCAGGAGAGGCTCGTCTTCAACGTGACCGCCCCGCCTGCCGAGGGCTACCTCACCCACCTGGACGATCACACGAAGCCCATCACGTCCTTCACGTGGCCGGACCTCCACGAGATGAAGGTGGCCTACCAGCCTCCCAACAGCAGCCAGTCACAACGCAGGAACTACGAGGTACTGAAGGCTGCGCTAACTATGACAGAGGACAAACAGAGAGATCATTAAATATGTTATGTAATCACTATATTTCATGTAACGTGTCAATCTGTCTGATCTAAGATGGAGTTCCAGGTTATAGACGGGTCCTATGTGACCAGCCCCCCCATCATGGTCCACATCTCCATCAGGGCAGCTGAGACAAACGCCCCCCGAGTGTCCTGGAACATGGGTACGTAAAGACGGCCCGCGGTCCGTTTACACAGTTTTAACCATGAAGAGAAGGTGTGAACGCGTCCTGTCTCGTGTCAGGTTTGGACCTGCTGGAGGGTCAGTCCAGACCGATCACGTGGGAGGAGCTGCAGATCGTCGACAGCGACAACATCAACGCTGTCTACCTGGTGGCCGTGGATGGACCCCTGCATGGACGCCTCAGTGTCAGAGGTCAGTGTGTTCCCGACAGCAGGGTCGCCTCAGGACTGACCGGTGGGTCGCAGATAAACTGGGTTCACATGCAGTGACGGAGTCCCGGCCCGACCGTAAACTGAACCTCTGCGTTCCCCTCGCTGCTTTAATCCCTGCTGGTATTCACACACACACACACACACACACACACACACACCGCCCTGGGATCTCCCAGAGAACGTCGTCTGGCCTTTTCCGCCCTTTTTCCTCCATGTGTCCGTCAGGGGCCGCGGTGTGGCTGGGGAAGCATATGTCTCGTGGCCCTGCATGTGTTTCCTAATCAGGTGTAAAATGGGGCCGCGGCCACTTTGCCAGGGGCCGTGTCAGCGCCGAGGCTGCTGCTGCTCCCTCTCGGTCCACGTCAGTCCCTTCCAGCCCAGCGCGCCCAGAGACGTCCCTCTTTGTCTCAAACGGGGGGAGCGGAGGGACGGAGCAGATTGGAGGGACTTATGCCATTTCATGCCGCCGTGCACAGGGAGCAGATGCACTGTCCCCAAACAGGTTTTCATGCTACCAGCTAGGAGGAGAGGGAGGAGGAGGAGGAGGAGGAGGAGGAGGAGGAGGCAGCGGGGGAGGAGGAGGAGAGGGAGGAGGAGGAGGAGGAGGAGGAGAGGGAGTCCTGAGGGGTTCAGGCGGGGTTCACCTTTCATGGCCGCTCAGTGTTTGAACCGACACGTCAGCTCTGAGATGATTCCGAACACGCGACATGTTGATGCGCTCGCTTCAGGTCAGCGGTTCTCAACCCGCCGGAGCCGACTGCTTCCTGTCTGATCCGGTCTGTGAGTCATCTGTGTCCGGGCCTCACTGATCACTGTTCAGAACCAGAACCACAGCTTCAGAACTTCATCCAAACTGGGTCAGAAGGTTTCACATTGTACTGATAAATCAACATGCTTCTCCAAAAACTAGAAAAACTACAAATATTAAGTATGGAAATGAATATTTTTTATATATTATATTTTGATGCTGATGTATATTTATTCTTTATTTCCTGTGCATCACCTGCAGCCTCTCTGTCATTAATAGTCGTATTTATCCGTACAGTCGGATGTTCGTTGAAACTTTTATCCCACTGGGCCCGTTTCCTCCACCTGTCACCGTTCATCAGTCCGGACTCGTGTTTATCTGCCGCTCTCGTTAACAAAGCTGACAAAACTTTGGCTCACGTGTTCGAGGCCCCGTAAGGATCCTCGGATGGAGTCGAGTCTCTGAGGGGGGCGCCACTGACCCGCCATGCTGCGACGTCACTGCAGGCTCGGTCCAACGCCTTCAGCCAAATGGATGGCTGCCTGTCCTGCTGCACACACACACACACACACACACACACACACACACAGTCCTCCCTCTTTATGGGCCTGTTGCCCAGCGCCACCTTTGGGCCCAATTACCAAGTTGTTTCCATCAGTTGGACCAGTCGCCGCGTTCCCTCGGTAAAGTTGCTAATGAGGTTCGGGCTCGCGACCGCTCGTCTCTCAATCTGTCTGCTGACCTTGCCCTTCTGTCTCTCTGGCACGTGCAGGGAGACAGGAAGCCCCAATCCTGGCAGCCGGACGGCCACCGGGAAGGACGCCATGTTCTACCCACCGGTGTTCACAGCACAAACCCGATCCAACGCCTCGCGGTGCCTTCAGGCGCTGAGAGAAACTTGTTATTTCCAAGTGACAATGGGAGAAAAAAAGCGGCGCATGTGTTGGAGACGGTAATTGAATCAAAGTGCGAAGCTTTGGCTGGAAACGAAGCGTCCTCCGACAACAACACGTGACGCGGCGCTGTTAGCCTTAGCATGATGCAGAGTGTGAGGAGGGCCGGCCGACAGATGGACCCGGCCCACATTTCATTCATGTTCGGTCCAAACGAGTTCAGACTCAGTTTGAAGCTCAGATCAGCTGATCGGACGGAAAAAACATGAGGAGCTGAAAATATAGAAATATTTCTTAAATTGTCACATTTATATTTTCTGCTTTCTTTCGTCCTCTGTGAACTATATGAATATTTTAGATTTTAAATTTATTCTTTTGAGTAATTTATGAAAAATGTCCAAACTTCTTAAATGTAACATTTCATCCTCTGCGATCAAACATCAAACTCATCGATGTGATTTCAGCTTCTTAAATGTTAAATGATAAATAAATTTTTAGTCTGTTGGGACAGTAAACTAAATTTATTCGAGGACATCTCATCAACATTTTTATCTACCACATACCTAATCAGTTTCAGTTTTGAGTAATTTTCTTAATGTTCACATTCTCAGATTTGAAAGTTACATCTCCTGATTTTTCATTATTATTATTTTTCATGATTAAAACATGAATATGTTTGATTTCATGCTGTGGCTGCTGTGACTTTAACTTCTTGTTGAGGTTCCACATGAACCTGCTCGTGGTGTTTCCTGCTCCCTCCAGGCGGGAAGGCGTTCATGTTCCGTGTGCGGGACCTGAGGGAGGGCGCCGTCGTCTACCACCACTCCGACAGCGACACCACCCGCGACCACATCGTCTTCCGCATCAGTGACGGCCGTCACAGCATCCGCCACAAGTTCCCCATCAACATCCTGCCCAAAGACGACTCTCCGCCGTTCCTCATCAACAACGTGGTGGTGGAGGTGCAGGAGGGCGGCGCCGTGAGGCTGGAGGAGTACATGCTGTTAGCCTCCGACCTGGACTCCAGTGACGACTACATCCTCTACCAGGTCGTCTCCAGCGCCCGGGCGGGGCAGCTGGTCAGGAAGACCTCCACCCATGAGACAGGTACGTTTGATTTGATATGTCTTCATGAAAAACATCAACCATCTGTGAAAAAACATATTTCACATGTTGTGGTATCTTCAGATAATCGAGCCTGAGTTCTCGTGAATTCACGGATCCAGAATCATTCTCACATGTTTCAAATGTTTGGTGTTGCTGCAGCAGCTCCGTCCTAAACATCGATGATCTGTCCGTGCAGGAGCTCCGGTGGACAGCTTCCTGCAGAGAGATCTGATCCAGGGTCAGATCTACTACCAGCACTCAGGAGACGAGCAGTTTGAAGACTCCTTCGACTTCACGCTGTCCGACAGCCACCAGCCGCCCAACCTCTCCCAGACATACGTGAGTCAGATCAGATCCAAGCGCGGCGCCTCGCTCTCATCCTCATCGTCACACTAACACGTCTCCTTCCTGTGGTCCAGACCGTGGTGGTCCAGGTTTTCCCGGTGAAGGACCAGCTGCCGGTGGAAGTGTCCGGCAGCGTCCGCTCTCTGACGGTGAAGGAGACGGAGGTGGTTTACGTCACCGCGGCTCACCTCCACTTCACTGACAGAGAGCATCCGGACACCGACCTGACCTACGTCATCACGCAGCCCTGCTTCAGCCCGCTGCATGCTGGGTAAGGACGAGCACGGCGCCGCAGGCTGAAACTGATCCAGGACGTGTTGAGCTCATGTTTGTGTTTGATTCTCAGGCTGATGGACGCAGGACGCCTGTTCTACACCGACAGCACCAACTCCATGAAGAAAGACCACATGGTGCCGGTGTTAAAGTCCTTCACTCAGGTCTGAACCAGAACCACAGGAGTATTTATCAAATACACGTGATTACATCAGATAATTAACTCAATGATCTGTCTATCTATGTTTCGGAAGTAAAATGTAAATAAACATAAAAAGTGTCTGAGTAAAATAATAAAACAGATTCAGATTTATAGAAGAACTAAAAGCAGCTCGACTCTTCGGTGCAGTTCTTGTGTTGAATCCTTCGTAGATGTAAACTGTGTTTGAGGAAAGTACTCGAGTAACCCGCCTCGACGCTCTCCCAGCATGCAGTGAACCACATGAAGGTGGCCTTCATGCCCCCCGTGGAGGACATCGGCCCGGAGCCACTGTTCGTCCAGTTTGTCTTCTCCGTCAGCGACCACCACGGCGGCACCGTGTCCGGCCTCCTCTTCAACATCACCGTCACCCCCGTGGACGACCGGGCGCCAGAGGTCAGAGGTCAAACAGAGGCTGTGCAGTTCAGTCAACGTTCAGTCAACGTTCAGTCAACGCTCAGTCAACGTTCAGTCAACGTTCAGTCAACGTTCAGTCAACGTCTTGAATGATTTTTTTATTTAAACGTTTAACATGTCTTTGTGGTTGTCAGGCCTTCACTAACCTGCTGCGAGTGGAGGAGGGTGGAGGCGCCTTCCTGACTGAGGAGCACCTCCTGGTTCAGGACCGTGACAGCCGGGAGGAGGTGCTGAGGGTGGAGGTTCAGAGGATGGCTCACCACGGCCGGCTGGAGCTGCAGGGCCGAGCGCTGCAGGCAGGAGACAGATTCACCCTGCAGGACCTGAGAGGACTCCGGCTCAGGTCAGACCCCGCGAGGCTGCCAGTACTCGATTACTTTACTGATGATCAAAAACAACAACAACAACAACAACAGCAGTCAGCCCAGAACCAGAACCAAAACCAGAACCTGCATCAGCTGCTGATATCACTGACTAGTCCAACAGCAGCTAACAGACTGAGCTAACATGAGCTAACATGAGCTAACAGACTGAGCTAACATGAGCTAACATGAGCTAACAGACTGAGCTAACAGCAGCTAACATGAGCTAACAGACTGAGCTAACATGAGCTAACAGACTGAGCTAACATGAGCTAACAGCAGCTAACAGATTGAGCTAACATGAGCTAACAGACTGAGCTAACATGAGCTAACATGAGCTAACAGACTGAGCTAACATGAGCTAACAGACTGAGCTAACATGAGCTAACATGAGCTAACAGACTGAGCTAACATGAGTTAACAGCAGCTAACAGACTGAGCTAACATGAGCTAACAGACTGAGCTAACATGAGTTAACAGCAGCTAACAGACTGAGCTAACATGAGCTAACAGACTGAGCTAACATGAGTTAACAGCAGCTAACAGACTGAGCTAACATGAGCTAACAGCAGCTACAGCTGTCAGCAGTTTACTTCACTGTCCATCATAAACTCTGTAAATCACAGAGAGTTGAGGCGGAGCAGCCGGAGGACATCAGAGGGAAAACCAGAAAACATTTCCTCCATAAAATATGATCCAGTTTCACCAGAGTCAGTGACAGTCCATCGTGTGAAGCGTTACGTACTCTATGAAAATCATTGTGTCTGTGTCTCAGAGAATCAGATTCAGGTTTGAATGAACTTAACGTGTCTCTGGCGACGCGGCGTCGTCCCACAGGTCGGATGTTGTTCGGATGGTCTGCACGAACACGATCAAAGCTGTGTGAACATCACAGAGCGCTCACTCTGATTACACAGTGCAGAGCCACATGTTTACATCACGTCATTCAGTCGGCCTGCTGTTCGGATGTGGCTGTTTTAATGTGTGAGAGCTCTCTTTATGTTTCACCCACAAATCTTCTGAGACTCGGACTCAGACCTGAAAACTGGTCCTGAAGGTCCCGGCCTACAGCTTCCATGTTATTGTGTCACAGTTACATTTGTTACAGATTTATTACAGATATACTTCTTACTGAAAGACAGACGCTGAGCTGGGCTGATGCTGCTGGACTAGTCTCTGATATCAGCCGCTGCTGGACTAGTCGCTGACATCAGCCGCTGCTGGACTAGTCTCTGATATCAGCCGCTGCTGGACTAGTCTCTGATATCAGCCGCTGCTGGACTAGTCTCTGATATCAGCCGCTGCTGGACTAGTCTCTGATATCAGCCGCTGCTGGACTAGTCTCTGATATCAGCCGCTGCTGGACTAGTCTCTGATATCAGCCGCTGCTGGACTAGTCCCTGATATCAGCCGCTGCTGGACTAGTCCCTGATATCAGCCGCTGCTGGACTAGTCCCTGATATCAGCCGCTGCTGGACTAGTCTCTGATATCAGCCGCTGCTGGACTAGTCTCTGATATCAGCCGCTGCTGGACTAGTCTCTGATATCAGCCGCTGCTGGACTAGTCTCTGATATCAGCTGCTGGACTAGTCTCTGATATCAGCCGCTGCTGGACTAGTCGCTGATATCAGCCGCTGCTGGACTAGTCTCTGATATCAGCCGCTGCTGGACTAGTCCCTGATATCAGCCGCTGCTGGACTAGTCTCTGATATCAGCCGCTGCTGGACTAGTCGCTGATATCAGCCGCTGCTGGACTAGTCCCTGATATCAGCCGCTGCTGGACTAGTCGCTGATATCAGCCGCTGCTGGACTAGTCTCTGATATCAGCCGCTGCTGGACTAGTCCCTGATATCAGCCGCTGCTGGACTAGTCACTGATATCAGCCGCTGCTGGACTAGTCACTGATATCAGCCGCTGCTGGACTAGTCTCTGATATCAGCCGCTGCTGGACTAGTCTCTGATATCAGCCGCTGCCGGACTAGTCTCTGATATCAGCCGCTGCTGGACTAGTCTCTGATATCAGCCGCTGCTGGACTAGTCTCTGATATCAGCCGCTGCTGGACTAGTCTCTGATATCAGCCGCTGCTGGACTAGTCTCTGATATCAGCTGCTGGACTAGTCTCTGATATCAGCTGCTGGACTAGTCCCTGATATCAGCCGCTGCTGGACTAGTCGCTGATATCAGCCGCTGCTGGACTAGTCGCTGATATCAGCCGCTGCTGGACTAGTCTCTGATATCAGCCGCTGCTGGACTAGTCTCTGATATCAGCCGCTGCTGGACTAGTCTCTGATATCAGCTGCTGGACTAGTCTCTGATATCAGCTGCTGCTGGACTAGTCTCTGATATCAGCTGCTGGACTAGTCTCTGATATCAGCCGCTGCTGGACTAGTCGCTGATATCAGCCGCTGCTGGACTAGTCTCTGATATCAGCTGCTGCTGGACTAGTCGCTGATATCAGCTGCTGGACTAGTCTCTGATATCAGCCGCTGCTGGACTAGTCTCTGATATCAGCTGCTGGACTAGTCTCTGATATCAGCCGCTGCTGGACTAGTCTCTGATATCAGCCGCTGCTGGACTAGTCTCTGATATCAGCCGCTGCTGGACTAGTCTCTGATATCAGCCGCTGCTGGACTAGTCTCTGATATCAGCCGCTGCTGGACTAGTCTCTGATATCAGCCGCTGCTGGGGACCTGGATGATGTTTGATCAGAAGTAAAGTAATCAGAAGAAATACTCGAGTACAGCTGGACATAGTTACACAGTGGGATTCCACAGAAACAAACAGTGATTTATACCAGATGTAAATATATTTACATGTCTGAGTGTCTGTGTTGCAGGTACATCCACGATGACTCTGAGACGACGGAGGATGAAGTTTACCTGAAGGTGACGGACGGTCTGAACTCAGTCCAGGTCGTGCTGCTGATCCAGGTGAGCTGTCATCAGTCAGCATCTGTCTGTCAGTGCAGAGAATAACGTTACAGGCCGAGGTGACTTACAGACTCAGCCCAGGAGCCAAACCCGGCAGGAGAACCACCTCGGTAGGCTGCTGATCTGTCTCCTGCCGCCCTCAGGTCCTACCAATGAACGATGAACCTCCCCAGCTTGGCGGGGGTCTTCGCGGGGAGCTGACCTGCCAGGAGGGGGGCCGGGTTCAGGTAACGGTGGACTACCTGTCGGCCACGGACCGGGACAGCGACGACTCCAGGCTGACCTACATGCTGGCCCGGAGTCCAGGCCGAGGGGAGCTGCAGAGAGCTGGACTGACTGTGGACAAGTTCTCCCAGCAGGACCTGCTGCAGGGACACATCTACTACGCCCACACAGGTGAGAGGCATCATGGGAAAAATCATTCGATGGTTGTCATGGGAACGCGACAGAACAGGTCCATCATGTGTTCACATTTCAGGAGGAGAGATCGGACCCGAGCCGGCGTTCGACACCGTCACCCTCATCATCTCTGACGGAGAGAGCGGCGGCACGGACGGCTGTTGCCATGGAGACGCCCCGCCCCCGCCTGTACCTCTCCACGGCACACTTCCTGTGTACGACCTCAACGTCACCGTTCTTCCCGTCAACAACCAAGTCCCCACCGTCACTCTGGGTGAGACGTGAACTCAGACCGAGCAACTGCAGTTCCTCAAACGTCCACCAGAGGCTGGTTTAAGTCAGCTGATCTGCTGAACACACACACACATTTGTCTCAATATGTGTCCTGTGTGTGTGTGTGTGTGTGAGAGTGTGTGTGTGTGTGTGTGTGTGTGTGTGTATGTGTGTGTGTGTGTGTGTGTGTGTGTGTGTGTGTGTGTGTTAGTGTGTGTGTGTTTGTTAGTGTGTGTGTGTGTGTGTGTGTGTGTTGTGCTCCTCACTGCTGACAATCCTCTTAATGCAGTGGAGCAGCTCCGACACGCTGTCACCTATCAGTCCAACACACACTTGCACTGGGTGGGGGTAACGTCTCACACACACACACACACACACACACACACACACACACACACACACACACACACACACACACGGGTGACAGCTCTCGCAGGAGTCTGAGCCAAGAAGAGGGATTGGAGGAGCTCTGTGGTTATCAATGGAGACCAGTGACCACTGGGACTCACACTGGGATGACTGTGTGTGTGTGTGTGTGTGTGTGTGTGTGTGTGTGTGTGTGTGTGTGTGTGTGTGTGTGTACTGGCATGTTTGCACACTGCAAAAAATCATGTGTTTTGTTCCTCCGCTCTAAAAGAATCTCTCTCACAGTAAATCAGTTTCTTAAAGAGTCTCTTCAGATTAAAGTTCTTTTCATTATTTTTATTGTATTTTATTTTGAAGGTCCCACACTGAGCATCACGGCTGCTCTGACGTGAATTTCCTCAGTGTGGATCAATAAAGTCTAATCTAATCTTAATCAAAGATGATTTTATTACAGATTAAACTAACTCCACTGACACAGAGTTAGTTTGCTGTGACAGCAGAGACATCGTCACCTTTATTTCACGTTAACAGTCTAAACTGAGCTAAACTTTAACGAGCTGAACTTTAACGAGCTAAACTTTAACGAGCTAAACTTTAACGAGCCAAACTTTAACGAGCTGAATTAATTAAATTCACCTTTAATCGACTTAAATCTCAAACCCAACTCATTTTTTACAGTGTTTGTTATCTGCAGTGATTAGCCGAGTCTCATTGTTTGCACATTGTGTGTGTGTGTGTGTGTGTGTGTGTGTGTGTGTGTGTGTGTGTGTGTGTGTGTGTGTGTGTGTGTTTTAAGTGAAATCTGTCTATTGTCTGCTGGTATTACATGGACACACAAACAGCTGAGTGCGATTAACACTTCCCTTGTGTGTGTGTGTGTGTGTGTGTGTGTGTGTGTGTGTGTGTGTGTGTGTGTGTGTGGACAATGACAAACCAAAACAAAGCCTCGTGTAGCCGCCTCGCAGGCCGGATTAACGCGGCGGGAAAACTCTAATCCTGCAGCATATCTCACCGTTCATTTAATGCCGGCCTCGCTGAGCTGTCCAAGGTGTGTGTGTGTGTGAGTGTGTGTGTGTGAGGTGTGTGTGAGGTGTGTGTGAGGTGTGTGGGTGTATGTGTGTGTGTGTGTGAGGTGTGTGTGAGGCGTGTGTATGTGAGGTGTGTGTGTGTGAGGCGGATGTGGTGTTTCTAGTTTTAATTAATTAGCAGTGAATAAAGAGCGTTACCGCGGCGACACGAGAAGAGTCCAGATTCACCGTGTTTGTGAATTTTCAGACAAACGACGATTTATCAGCGAGATCCAGAACTGTCCATCATTAACACACACACACACACACACACACACACACACACACGCGGATTAGGACAGTATGGACGGTGCAGAGGTGATCGGGTTTGTTTGTTAATTAACAGCAGATGAGCGGATGATGGATTCATTAGCAGCTGACAGGAGGACGGACGACACTAACTGATATCTTGTTAATTACACACACAGGATTATTAATTATAATCCAGACCTGCTAAATTAAAGTTTCTCTCCGCTCTGTGTGTGTAGTTCCCACAGAAAACACGATAAAAGTTGAAGTTAAACTTTCCATAGATAATCATTTTGTTCTTCGGTTGTGATAAGTTATTGTTACTCATAAACATACACAGGTGTGAAGCCACCGTCGACCAGGTGAACAAACCTCTGATGATGTGACATGTGACGAACTGACAAATCAGAAGGAAGTTTGATGAACCAACCAATCAGCTTGCAGACGTGTGTTGTTGTTGTGAGTTCTGACTGGTCTCTGGTTGTTGCATCTCCGTCCAGGTGAGTCCATGCTGGTGGTGGACGAGGGCTCCTCCGCCTGTCTGTGTGGGGGCGTCCTGGGCGCCTCGGACCCTGACACTCCCCCCGACCAGCTGACCTTTCACCTGGAGACTCCGCCCCTGCACGGCTTCCTGGAGAACACGCTGCCGCCGCCTGGCTCCGAGAAGAGCAACGCTGGAGTCCGAGTCGGTCAGTGCGTGTGTGCGTGTGTGCGTGTGTGTGTGTGTGTGTGTGTGTGTGTGTTCAGCATACACCTGACCTCACTCTTTTTTTTCCCAGAATCCTTCAGTCTCGTCCACCTGACCTCCGGTTTCATCAACTACGTCCAATCAGAGAGCAAAGGGGTGGAGCCAACTGTCGACCAGCTGACCGTCAGTGTGAGCGACGGGCTGCACCGCTCCGCCCCCGTCCCCTTCTACATCATCATCAATCCGACCAATGACGAGACGCCGTCGCTAGTGCTCGCCAACTTCACCGTGCGTTCCCCTCAGACTCCGCCCTCCGTCCCACAGCTCGGCGTTCTGGTGCCGGTCGTGACGTTCTTCTTGTTCTCCACCTCCTGCAGGTGAAGGAGGGCGGGATGAGGGAGCTGACTCCCTCCATCCTGAACGGGTTCGACCTGGACGCCCCGCTGGACATCCTGACCTTCACGGTGATCCAGCCGCCGGTTCACGGCAGCCTGATCAACGGGATCTACGGCACCGAGATGAGCCGCTACAAAGAGATGGGAGCCGAGCTCCTGCAGAGGAGCCTCCCCGTCACCTCCTTCACCCTGCAGGAGCTCCGACAGGGTGAGAGACACGGAATACACCACGTCCCAAATATACCATGTTCTGCAGTAAAGCGGATTTTAGCAGATTTGAGCTGGTGACGCTCAGCAGCAGGTCAGAGGTCACGTTCATCCGTCACTGTGCTCTGTATGTATGAGCGTGGTTATATATGTTTATATAATGAACAAATGAAGGAAGGTAAACACTCGCTTCATTTGTACCTGATGCCAGACGCTCCTCCTCCCTGTCCTCCCCTTCACCTCCTCTTCCTCCTCTCCCCCCTCCCTCCCCTCTGCAGGCATGAAGATCGTGTACATGCACGATGACACGGAAACCCTGAAGGACGCCGTGGCTCTGCGGCTGACAGATGGCGTCCACACAGTCCAGGGGACGGCTCAGGTCACCGTGCTGCCGGTCAACGACGAGAAACCACGACTGCTCAAGTACACACACACGCACGCACACACACACGCACACTCTCTCTCTCTCACACACACACTCACACACACACACACACACACACACACACAGAGACACAGACACACACACACACACGCACACACACACAGATGTTTATTTTCAGCTCAGATCTCCAGTTGTTTCATGTAACAGTTCCTAACATTACGTGGGAGTACTCGGTTCAGAGTAATGTGGTAATAGAGTATTTGAATCATGTGATTATATTTTGCATGAATCGTCTCAGAGCTGCAGCATCTAGTTTCCGTTTGAAGCAGCTGTCCTGCTGATGGAGTCACCTCAGCGTTTGTGCAGCAGTGAAACACTCAGCAGGAGGAGGCGAGGTCAGGGGAGTCAACGTGGGACATGAGGGGGGAGGAGATGGGGGGTGTAACCTGTGTGCACATGTGGCGGGTCGCCTCCTCCTCCTCCTCCTCCTCCTCCTCCAGCCATAATATTTTCATTTGAGTGATTGGGAATTTGCATCCTTGACTGGCTTCCTCCTGCTGTCCCATCGCTCCCTCTTCTCCCCCCTCGTCCTCACCCCCTCTGTGTGTGTGTGTGTGCTGTCCCGGATCAGTTTGGTGTGCGTGGGTGCGTTGGCACGGGCCGAGCTGGTTCTGTAAAGACTGCCGAGGCAGAAGTAACACGGAGACTTGGCAGATGCCGGCCGCCTTGTTTGTTGCGTTCCTGCAGGATGTTACGTGGCGGCTTCTCTCTCCTGCGTGGATTTTAGTCACGAGTGAAAAAGCAGCCAGACGGTTTCTGATGTTCACCCCCACCTCACCCACCACCACCCCCACCTCACCCAACACCACCTCACCCCCACCTCACCCAACACCACCTCACCCCCACCTCACCCCCACCTCACCCAACACCACCTCACTCCCACCTCACCCAACACCACCTCACCCAACACCAGCACCACCAGCCGAGACCTCCACGATCCCGCTGGAAAAAGCTCAAACTTCTTCCTGTTTGTGTCAAAGTATCTGCAGCCATGTTCAAACTGGCTCTCATGATTCTTCCAACTTCATTTCAGACATGTGAATGTTTATCATCTCATAGATCATCTACTGTGCCGAGATATTTCATCTCACTGCATGTTACGAGCACGTTCTGTCTTTACTCCAGACAATCATGATATTTCTCTTTGCATCGTGTCTGACGTCAGAATCAGTTCCAGACTTTGAGCAAAGCTTCAGTAACTTGTCGGCCAGTCAGAAATCATCTGCATACATGAGGTGATTAAACATTTGACCAAACATGACAAACAAATCATCCGTCTACACAAAAACAAAAGGAAATATGATGCCGCCTCTCGGACTCTGTTACTTACACAAATCAATATCTGGATGGATCGATGAGTGACAGTCGCTCACCTCAAACAGGAGGGACAGCAGTGACACACGAGCTGGATTTGATGGGGAGATGGTTCGTAGTTTGTGAGATGTAGGTGGATGCACCTTCACCTTCACCCGGCCTCTGAGGGTGGTGTTGTTAAAGGGTGGAGGAAAATCATTTCTTTGTGGCTGAGCCTGGTGAAATGTAGTCAAGCTCCTGGAGTTCTGGTTTAGTCTGTTTGTGTTTGGACTCGTAGAAGCTCGAGTCATCTCATCGTCTCTCCTTGGTTCAGGAACGCTGGGTTGGAGGTGAACTCTGGTGAGCGCAGGGTGATCTCCAGCGTGGTTCTGGAGGCCGAGGACCTGGACACCCCCCCGAACCAGGTGTACTACTTCCTCAATGCTGAGCCACGCTTTGGCAAACTGCAGCTGAAGGTGAGGACTCAGGTCAGACGTTGTCATACGATCTGAACTCGCTCAGTCTCGTGATGGTTCTGGTCTTTGGTCCACAGACTGAGTCGGGTTGGATCGAGCTGTCGGCTGGTCATAACTTCACTCAGGACGACGTGGAGATGAACCGCCTGTGGTACGTGCACGCCTCCGCCACCAACGCCGCTGGGTTCAAAGGTCACGACAGCTTCCGCTTCACCCTCAGTGACCTGGACAACGAGACGCCGACTCAGAGCTTCTTCATGTCCGTGCACGCGGTGCAGAAAGGTCAGAGGTCAAACACACAGAAATGAAATGTCTGAAGTTCAAAGAATAATCAAGGATAATTAAAAGACCTTAAATCTGTCCAACAGTTTACGAACGTTTGTGGACACAGTTTAAAATGAACTGTGTCCACTCCGTGTCCAGTGATCTGTGGCCCCTCCGTGATCCCTCCATGGTCCCTCCGTGGTCCCTCTGTGGGGCCTCCATGGTCCCTCCATGGTCCCTCCATGGTCCCTCCGTGGTCCCTCCATGGTCTCTCCATAGTCCCTCCATGATCCCTCTGTGGGGCCTCCATGGTCTCTCCGTAATCTCTCCGTAATCCTTCCATGGTGCCTCCGTGGTTCCTCTGTGGCCCCTCCGTAATCACTCCACGGTCCCTCCATGGTCCCTCCGTGGTCCCTCTGTGGGGCCTCCATGGTCCCTCTGTGGTTCCTCCATGGTCTCCCCGTGGTCTCTCCGTCGTCCCTCCATGGTCTCTCCATGGTCCCTCTGTGGCCCCTCCGTAATCACTCCACGGTCCCTCCATGGTCCCTCCGTGGTCCCTCTGTGGGGCCTCCGTGGGGCCTCCGCGGTCCCTCCGTGGGGCCTCTGTGGGGCCTCCATGGTTCCTCTGTGGCCCCTCCGTAATCACTCCACGGTCCCTCCATGGTCCCTCCGTGGTCCCTCCGTGGGGCCTCCGTGGGGCCTCCGTGGTCCCTCTGTGGTCCCTCTGTGGTCCCTCCGTGGTCCCTCCATGGTCTCTCCGTAATCTCTCCGTAATCCTTCCATGGTCTCTCCATGGTCTCACCATGGTCTCTCCATGGTCCCTCTGTGGCCCCTCCGTAATCACTCCACGGTCCCTCCATGGTCCCTCCGTGGTCCTTCTGTGGGGCCTCCGTGGTCCCTCTGTGGTCCTTCTGGCCAGCCGTGGTTCATGTATTATTAAGCGCCCCGCCTCTTTCCAGCTCACCGTTCCAGGTTTGCCAGTCGGGTGAACACGGTGCGACGAGGCCTCGGCCCTTCTGGCTCCGTGCCCTCTGATCCTGGAGGACCCGAGGTGAGAAACGAGCGACCTCCTCAGCCGGTGAATAATTAACGGAGGGAAGGTGGAGCAGCTGTGGAGGGGCGTTGGCTCGAGTCCTCTGGGTTCTCCACCTCCACCACCTCCTCTGACAACACTCCAGAAAAAGACCGGTGGACTGGGTTTACACTTTGTTTTCTGCTCGTCGGGGCATAACCGTGATATTTAAAGAATGAAATGCTGATGTCGAGTTATTAATACACATATGATAATATCATGTAAATAATCCAGACTCTTTCCGCTGGTTCCCACTCTGTATTTGAAGTTTAAGACTTAGAAAAACCTGGACGTAGTCTCCGTGACGTCCCCGCAGACTGTCTAAAACCTGGACGTAGTCTCCGTGACGTCCCCGCAGACTGTCTAAAACCTGGACATAGTCTCCGTGACGTCCCCGCAGACTGTCTAAAACCTGGACGTAGTCTCCGTGACGTCCCCGCAGACTGTCTAAAACCTGGACGTAGTCTCCGTGACGTCCCCGTAGACTGTCTAAAACCTGGACGTAGTCTTTTTGTCCCAGGCTGTAAACATGTTTATTTCTGCTGTGAAGTTGGACATTTGAACATTTGACTTACGGAGCCAGCCTCAGGTGGACATTAGGGGAACTGCAGTTCCCTCTGGTGTTTTGACCTTTTCCCTCTGGCTGCCTCCAGGTGACTTAGTGCTGCTGAGCAAGGCAGTGAGTCTGACGGAGGGTCAGCGGGTCGTCCTGAACACCGACATCCTGCTGGCGTCAGACTCGTCCGGCCGTCCGGAGGAGCTGGTCTACACGGTGACGGTCCCGCCTCGACACGGCCTCGTCCACGCCGTCCAGCAGCCCGGGGTCCCGCTGACGAGCTTCACGCAGCTGGACGTGGCCGCACACCGAGTGTGTTACACCCACGACAACAGCCACCACGCCGAGGCCGACGCCTTCAGGTCAGAACACACACGGACACTGAAACACAACATGTGTGTGTGCAGCATGAGTTAAAGTTGGTGTGAACGCGTGAGCGGCGTGGAGCAGCTGTGCTGTTGACTTTGGCCCTCTCAGTTAAGTGAAGCTATTTTGCAGCACAGCATGAATTTCTGCACACATCAGGAGAATAAATGGCAAATTATCTGCCTGCATATTGTGAAGCAAGGATGTTTCTGTCAGCACCGCGCTACAAAAAAAAAAACGAAAAAAAAGTATCACACAAAATTTGGCCGACGACAGAAAAACTGAAAAAACTGGGCACAGAGACGAGTCAGCGTCAGGAGACGAGAGGCTTTCTCTGCTGCAGTATGTTGATCTGCTTTTCCAGCCAATTTGGCAATGACAGAGTTTTAAAGGGGGAGGAGGAGGACGAGGAGGAGGAGGACGAGGAGGAGTGTGTGCAGACCTCAGGTTTGTCACCCAGACCTGGTCTGCCCCGACCGGCTGGCTATCTGGCTCTCAGAGAGTGGTCAGATCACAACCAAGACTCGAAAGACAGACAGACAGACAGACAGACAGACAGACAGACAGACAGACAGACAGACAGACAGACAGACAGACAGAACGAGGTGACCATGTCTGAAGGTCACATCCTCCTCATCATCATCATCCTCCTCTTCATCTTCATCGCTCCACACATCTGATGTCTCTTCACAGGAAGTGACGATGTCACATGATTCATTACCTGAGGCTGTTTTTGTCCACAAATTCAAAAATGTGAATTAAACAGGTTTAAATTATAAAAAGTAAAAAATTGATCGATTTATTTTTATTATTTGATTTTGTTGTAGAGAAAAACTTCATTCATCATCTATATTTAGTGTTTTGGATTATTTCATAAATTAACTAAATAAACAGTTTGTGTGTGTGATTGTGTTCAATTCATTTTAATTTATAAAGCACCAAATCATAACAGAAACGATTTCATGAGCAGGTTTAGACTGGGCTTTTTATATTATTTAATATAACAATTATATATATTATAATATTATCAACACAGATAATGTTTAAAATTTCACATCAGGAGCAAGAAAAAGAGGCAGAAAGATGCAACAGCAGAAATTAAATAATAAGACATGACTAAAGACTGGACTAGCAATAAAATATATATATATATATATATATATATATATATATATATATATATATATATATATATATATATATATATATATAAAAATATAATAATAATAATAATAATAATCGTGACTCTTTAATAGCTTCAGTGTGTTTAAACTGTTTCTCACCGTGCAGACGTGACCGTGCTGAATTCATTCAAACTCTGAGTGTCACAGTGCGATCGAACCTCAAGTTACAAAGTTAGTGTGAGAAAAGCTTCAACATGCATGAAATGAAATTTAATTTAACTTAATTTAATTGTGTGTTGTTGTCGCTCAGATTTTCACAGAAAGCTTTTATGTGTTCATGACGAGTCGATGAATCAATTAGCTGCTAATTATTAAATAAATCATTAAATATTCTGATAATCGATGAATTCATTAATTCTTCCTTTTGATAAAGATCTCCGTCACCATGGAAACACTGATCAACATTTTATGAACCAAACTGATCAATTAATCGATAAAGAAAATAAAACTTTGTGTACGAGGGAAGATTAAATCATCTGTGTGTGTGTGTGTGTGTGTGTGTGTGTGTGTGTGTGTGTGTGTGTGTGTTGCCGTGACAGCAGATGATGAATGGGCATTATTACAAGAATAACAACAGCGTTGGCACGGCGATGCCGGCCAGAGAGGCGGCCACAGACGGCCGTCCCTGGGCAAATATGGCCGACATCGGAGCCAGATGTTACACCAGGACCTGCCTCTGAGTGTGTGTGTGTGTGTGTGTGTGTGTGTGTGGTGGCCAGTGTGCTGAGGCCCGGGGCAGTTTGTCAGCTGCAGGGCCGAGAGGCAGATTGTGTTGGCAGAGGGTTGAGAGGAGGACAAAACGCACACACACACACACACACACACACACACACACACACACACACACACACACACACACACAGTAACAAATGCCTGTGTGTGTGTATGTGTGTGTAATGATCTGGTGAACACACACTAACACTCAGTGATTGATGACTGAAGCTGCTGTCAGTCATGAGATTAATTACTGTAAACATTTCATAATCAAACGTGGAGACACGAAAGGTCGGAGGATGCTCGTCAGAAAACATCCTACATTTCCCACAATGCACTTTGCTGGTTCCTTTTTACACACAGGAAGCACCTCAGTAACCATAACGGCCTTTTTGTTTGTGTAATCCCTCTGTGTAACTATGTCCAACTGTACTCGAGTATTTACTCTGATTACTTTACTTCTGATGAACAGCCAATCACCCAGCAGCAGCTGATATCAGCGACTAGTCCAGCAGCGGCTGATATCAGAGACTAGTCCAGCAGCGGCTGATATCAGAGACTAGTCCAGCAGCGGCTGATATCAGAGACTAGTCCAGCAGCGGCTGATATCAGAGACTAGTCCAGCAGCGGCTGATATCAGAGACTAGTCCAGCAGCGGCTGATATCAGAGACTAGTCCAGCAGCGGCTGATATCAGAGACTAGTCCAGCAGCGGCTGATATCAGAGACTAGTCCAGCAGCTGATATCAGAGACTAGTCCAGCAGCGGCTGATATCAGAGACTAGTCCAGCAGCGGCTGATATCAGAGACTAGTCCAGCAGCTGATATCAGAGACTAGTCCAGCAGCGGCTGATATCAGAGACTAGTCCAGCAGCTGATATCAGAGACTAGTCCAGCAGCGGCTGATATCAGCGACTAGTCCAGCAGCGGCTGATATCAGAGACTAGTCCAGCAGCGGCTGATATCAGAGACTAGTCCAGCAGCTGATATCAGAGACTAGTCCAGCAGCTGATATCAGAGACTAGTCCAGCAGCGGCTGATATCAGCGACTAGTCCAGCAGCAGCTGATATCAGAGACTAGTCCAGCAGCTGATATCAGAGACTAGTCCAGCAGCTGATATCAGAGACTAGTCCAGCAGCAGCTGATATCAGAGACTAGTCCAGCAGCGGCTGATATCAGAGACTAGTCCAGCAGCGGCTGATATCAGCGACTAGTCCAGCAGCGGCTGATATCAGAGACTAGTCCAGCAGCGGCTGATATCAGAGACTAGTCCAGCAGCGGCTGATATCAGAGACTAGTCCAGCAGCGGCTGATATCAGAGACTAGTCCAGCAGCAGCTGATATCAGGGACTAGTCCAGCAGCTGATATCAGAGACTAGTCCAGCAGCAGTCAGTCCAGCTCTGCGTCTGTCTTTCAGCCTTTTATTTCACCAAGCTCTCACCAACCACTAAAAGTCAGTCCCACATTTACTCTTGTCCGGCGGCTTCTTGCTCGCTCACTCTCTCCTTTTCTCTTCTTAGCTTCCTCCGTCAGCGTCCTCTTCACTCTCTGCTCCTCTGCCATCACGTCCATAGAAGCTGCTGAGCCTGGTTACATTGTCTGATTACCCAGCTCCGGTTCTGGCCTAACACCCCTCCTCTTCAGCATTCTCCTCCTCCTCCTCCTCTTCTTCTTCCTCTTCTTCCATCTCATTCTAGTTTTGTTTTGACAGTTTTGTCGTCACCAACGGCGACTCATCGCGAAGCGGCACCCTCCACTTCACCATCCAGCATGGCGACCGCATCCCGCCCACGCTCCACCACAACACGGGCCTGCGTCTGCAGGACGGCTCCACGGAGACCATCACCACCGACCAGCTGCAGCTCACCGACCCCGACACCGCCGTCGCCAACCTGAGCTTCGTCATCACGCGGCTGCCGCTCTACGGCAGGCTGCTGCTGAGAGGAGTCCCGCTGTCAGCGCCGCTGAGCTTCACCCAGACGGACGTGGATGAGCTGAACCTGTCTTACCAACACGACCTGCTCAGCCCGGCGGAGATCGACAGGTTCCACTTCCTGCCGACCGACGGGACCAACAGAGGATACCTGGAGTTTGGACAGCTGAGAGAGGAACCTGCTGTCTTCAACATTCAGGTGAGCCGAACAC
Organism: Collichthys lucidus; assembly: GCA_004119915.2. Classification (NCBI taxonomy): domain Eukaryota; kingdom Metazoa; phylum Chordata; class Actinopteri; family Sciaenidae; genus Collichthys; species Collichthys lucidus. Next base: position 36,153,641 of record CM014085.1, read on the forward strand.
ACCTGAGTTCAGTTTCTCTTTCAGTTCGAGGAGGAGATGGTGAGGCGAGGGTGGTGCACTGGACCTTACGGTACACAGGGTTCTTGACTGGATGTACTCAGTTACATGGAGCTGCTGCTGCAGGAGGTTTGGTCATGACAGCAGTAGCGTTCGTGAAGTCAACTCTCAGGTGACGACTGAAGTACACAGATAAATATTTGAAGCAGAGAGCAGCAGGTGAGCCAAGACCAACCCCGCCCCAGCACCATCACCACCACCCCAACAACACCACCCCACCGTCCTCCACCCAAACACCCCCATCATCCCTCCATCGCATGCTACCTGGACAAACACACACAAAGGCAGCCAGGTGGCTAACACGCTGGCCAGGCCGACTGTCCTGAGCCGCTGAGAGACGGTGTGTGTGTGTGTGTGTGTGTGTGTGTGTGTGTGTGTGTATTCAAAGGCTTCATGAATATTTCACACACACACACACACACACACACACAGGTTATTTTTGTCCTCAAACGACTGAAAGAGTTAAAAAGAAAACTGAAACTGAAGTTGATATTTACTAATGTGAACTCTAATATACTAAAATACTGATTCATGTTAACACACTCTGATGTTTTAATGATTTGCTCATTGTTTTTAATCACTGAGTCTTTAAATGTCATAAACCTGAAGAGATCCAGAGATTTAAAGATGTTAAAGTGACTCATGTTTACACCTTTAAATAACTTTTAAATATTATTTTTTACTCTCTGCGTTTAATTCAGGATAAACAACCAACAATAAAAACAGGATGAATAAAACTGAGAATCAGGGACAGAGGGAAACCTGGATCACATGACAGGAGCGACACCTAGTGTCCAGAACTCAGTACTGCACCCGCAGCTGGTGGACAAAATAACATGAACACCTGAGTAATGTCAGTTTCACGTGTTCCACAACGTTTCTCAGATAAATATGAATATGTATGAAAATATGTGAAAATATCTGACGACTGGAGACAAATATCTGTGAGAGCTCCAGTCAAACCTTGAAGACACATTCAAAGTTTGTGAAATGTTCTGTCCCTTCATGTCAAAGTATTGATGGACTGTTGTTTCTCTTCACTCAGCTGAGCAGTTCTTGTCCCTACAGAGGCTGAGTGGAGCTGTTCTGAACCAGGTGTGAACCTTTCGTCTTGTCCTGTTCCTCTTGTGTTCAGGTGGATCGGGTGGACCGGACCCCTCCCAGTCTGACCACCAGGCAGAGTCCCAGCGTTGTGGTGGATCTGGGCGGAGGGCGTTACGGCATCTTCATCACCTCCAAACACCTGCAGGCCTCCGACCCCGACAGCCCCATGGAGGAGCTGGAGTTCTCCATCACCAGGCCGCCGCACTTCGGCTACCTGGAGAACGCTCTCACAGGTGAGTGTTACCTAGCAACACCTGGATACAGACTTACATGTTCAGGTGTGTGACGCTCTCATCGTCCCGTCCTGCCAGGAGCTTACATCAGAGGTCGTTTCACGCAGCGGGACGTGGATCAGCGCACCCTGGTGTTCGTCCTCCCGGCCGACATGGAGGTGACAGCCGACAGCTTCCAGTTCCTCCTCACAGACCCAGCGGGAAACACGGCGCTGCCTGAGATGTAGGTTTGAAGAAGCACCTGAGTGATCTATAGCAGTGGTTCCCAACCTGAAGCTCCAGACCCCCACTGTGGTTCCCCGTGGGGTCGTTAGAACATTTTGTGTTTAAGGAGTTTTTAAGAAAGTAAGATAGATGTCAGCAGTTTGTGGCTGTGCTCAGTGCATGATGGACTCATGGTGTCTCCTGCAGACTGGAGCTGTCCTGGTCTCGGGTGGAATTGTCAGCGACCTGCTACAGAACCTGCGAGACAGCGGGGACGCTTCAGATCCAGATCCAACGCAACGGGAAGAGCGCTGACCCGGCGTATGTCGCGATCCAGGTATGACGGTGATGCCTTCCTCCGCCATCCACAGACTCCAGAAGTTCATGAGTTGGTGCTCAGTGTGTTTGTTTCATGTTTGTGCAGGTGGAGGAAGGATCGGCCAAACCCGGCAGAGACTTCACCCACAGCACAGCTGGTCTGATCCAGTTTGACCCAGGTCTGACTCTACTGGACTCTGTTCAGGTTTAGTTAACGTGGACGCGGTCAGGAGGACGCTCTGTTAGTACAGAAGTCAAGTATAGATGATGTTCTCCATCCTGTCTCTGTGTCTCAGGTGTCAGTGTGAAAACCTGGAACATTTACCTGATAGACGATGGTCTGGAGGAAAACCACGAGACCTTCACGGTCACCCTGAAAAACCCCAAAAACGCCATCCTGGGACAGAGGACGTCCGCCAGCGTCGAGATCATCGACCCCAGAGGAGGTTTTTAACATTCCTGCACACCTTTATACCACAGAAGCATTGTCTTTGTGTTCGACTCTCCTGAGCTCTGGGTCACAGATGTTTCCTGGTTCTCTGCTGTGTATCAGGAAGGTGTGATCCAGACGACCTGAGGGTGGAGGATGACGAGAAGCGACTCCCAGCTCCTCCTCGCCTTCCGGACCCTCCCAGACCGGAGAAAGAGGAGGAGGTGGAGGACCCCGTCACGGACATCGAGGCGGAGCTGCTGTGGGAGAACCAGCCTCCGCCTCCCAGGGGAGACGTCCCAAACAGACGGCCCTACTTAGACTACGGACTACAAGATCCACAGGACCAGGCGGCCTCCAGCTCCAGCCAGATCTACTACCCCAGCAGGCAGCTGCCAGGGACGGGTACTGGGGGGACTGGACACAGGGTCAGACATGGAGGCCTAAAGGTGAGTGTCTCTCTGTCTCTTGTACTGATTAAAGATCATCTAACAGTTTATCCTGCATGCTGATGTGCTGATGTGCAGGTCCGTCTGTCAGGAGAGAGAAGGACTGAGGAGAAGGTCTGGACGGTAAGACTCCGTCTGTTAACTACAGCTAGATAAACACACACACACACACACACACTGTGTTAATGTGTGCCTGGTCCTCCTCCCTCAGTTCCACAGTCTGACTCCTCTCCGGCTGGAGGAGCTGAAGCCGGGTGACGTTGGGTGGAGCCAGCCACCTCAAAGTCGCCTCCTGCAGGAAGTCTCAGTCCGAGACCCTCCTCAAATGGATCATGCAGAACCAAGACACCACCCAGAGCTACGCCAGCGCAAAGTACACACACACACACACACACACACACACACACACACAGTTTAAAGATGAGAAAACAACTTTAAACAAATCAGAACCAGAGAGACGCACAGACACAAGCCGCCGACTGTCAGGCGGTTCTAACCTAGATAACATCCGGATGGATCCCTCTGATTGGATGGTCGGGTCAGGTGCCGCTCCAAGAAGGGATGACTCAGGTGGCCACGCCTCCTTTAGCCGGAGGCCAATCAGAGTACTGTTGATGTAAATTATAAATAAAGTAAATAAAATAAACCTTCAGTCGGCGGCGCTGTGGTTCTGGACAGCTGGTTGTCGTGGTAACTGTCTCTTTGTCTCCTCAGACTGGGAGGTCCGTCAGCAGCTCGTGTCCTGACGGTTCCACTCACTACAGGAGACGCTGTTACATCATCAGCTCGTCTGTGGCGAGCTGGGCAAGCGCCGAGAGGACCTGCTCACTGCTGTAAACCACACACGCACACACACACACACACACACACACACACACACACACACACAGCACGCTGCAGCTATGAAATGTAAAAATCTGATGTGGGTGATGAATGTCCGTTAAAAGTCACTGTGGTCCCATTTTCAGCTGCTACTGGTGCCAATTTTGTTGATAGACGTGTGAAACTGACTTTAACTGAAAATCCATTTATTGCGCACTTTGCAATTTTCCACGAGCTTCACAAACAAAAAGGACCAATGTGCTGGTCGGGTTAGGGCCCTGTAGAAGTTGAGTGTTCAGTGAGACACCTTTAAATTCTGCTGCACAGTCAAACACAGCTCGTAATGTTCCCTTCCTTGGGTGGTGAACTCCATGGTGAGGTATATACCACACCTCACCCTCACGTGGTTCTAGCTGATGTTGTGGCACTGACTCGGCATGTCCTTTGCTCATGACGTCAGTAAGTAAGTTTGTGTACTCACCATGGAAATGTGCATCCTGCTGAAGGTTCCTTTTCAGACCGTGAATACGTAGCTTGGCTACACAGAGGTTGTTTGGCATGGCGACACTTTCTCTTTTGAAAGGTAAATTCATTGTATAATGACCTTTCTGAAGCTCAACAGAGCTTTCCATGATTCCTATAAACCTTTTCTCATCTCTTGACATCTCCTCTTGGTCTTTAGGAGTCATTTCATTAAAATCGTGGTTGTATTGGTTAATTAACAATTCTTCAATTCTGTCAACAACAGTCCTGTTAACAATAACTGCAGGGCAGCCACTCAAACTCTGCTCGTCATTGTTTCCTTGCAGTGGACCATTAATCACCAACCCCAGTAAGGTTCTGACAGCATATGGTCCATCTCCACGGCTGTTAATCACCTCCCACTGTTCCATCCATTTGGAGGCATTGGTACCAATTAATAAGTCAACATCACCTGCTATCCGAGGAATCTGAATATCCTTGAGATAAGGCCACTTAACCAATTCCTGATAATGTTGTCTGTTGACACCGGCATCTGCTTCTGGGTAAACACATCAGGAAGCTCATAGAAGTGTTTGCCAGAAAATTTCCAGAGATTTCCAGGCCGTTACCAATGCAGCTTGATACCGCCTTATTATGCCCCATGGTGCGCAGATTCATTTTAGCTCTTCGTCCTTCGATGTTGAACCTGTCTGCCAGTTTTTCCAGGTGCCTGCGCTTCCTGGGTCCAGAAAAGCGTACGTCTCAATCACCTTATTTCCCTTCGTGCACTTCACTTGTACAGGCAAGATAGTAAGAATGCCATTGCCAGCCCCTGTACGACCACAAGTTGAAGTGGTGGTGAAACTGTGGTGGTGGTGTTTCGACTCTCTTCTTTGGCAGTTCAGTATCTCCATGGATAACCCTCTCTTTTTTTTCGAAATGCAAAATGTTGGGATGACTTTGGTTGCAATGTCTGCAAGTAATGCACCTGTCGCAGTTTTTGCTTAAAGCAACTGAAACAAAGAGCTTTTCCCTGTGCTCCTTTTTTCCCAGTTGTGGACACTGCTCCAATGCATGACCACAATATAGACAGGTATTAGGACTTGTCTTTGTACAGGAGAAAACTTCCTTCTGAACTTTATCAGTGGGAACATCCGTTTTAAATTCATCACTGTAACTTTTGAACTGTGATTTCGTTTGAGGCTTGCCTTTGGTTCCTCCTTTAACAAGCCGAGTATCCTGTATGTCGCCAAAGACTGTGTCTAGAGCTATGAACTTAAAGATGTCAGTGAAGCGAGCTCTTCGATCCTGGCGGTCCCAAAATGTCACACGCTCTTGCTCTCCATTTTTCTCTGAGTTTATATGGGAGTTTCTAAATCACAGTTTTCATACTTGCTGGCATGTTTAGATCTTCCAGGTATTGTAGTTCCTCCATAGCGTTGGTAAAGTGCATATGCTTGTAGTCCTTTAACGTCCTCAGATTTTACATTTGGCCATCCAGTGATTTTTCCATATAAGCTGCTGTTATCTTTAATCCACTTCCGAAATGCTCTTTAAGCAACTGCTTAGCGACGGCGTAACCTCTATCTGGAGTTAAATGAAGGCAGCTGCGTACCAGATCCCGTGGCTGCCCCCTGGTGAACTGCTCGAGATATTACAGACAGTCTCCTCTACTGTTAGTCTTTGCTTCCACGCAATATTCAAATATTCTTATAAATGGTTTCAACTGCAGAGGATCTCCATCAAAAACAGGAATTTCCCTGCGAGGTAGAAACTGAGAACTTTGCATTTGAACAAGGAGTGTTGTGATTTCATTTTGTCGCTGCAGCAAACTGTCGAGGTTTCCTGGTGTTTGATTATTGCCTTGAGAAGGTAAAGATATCTGGAACATTTCTGGCCTCGGTTGCGTCTCCAGAGGATCCAAAGTTGACTGGTGCACTGAATGTTCATGCTGAGCCGTATGCTGTTGCCTGGACTGCTCGTGCTGAAGCTCATATTTATTGCCATGTAGAGTAAGAGATATAGGCCTGTCTTTAAGTTGAGATCCTTTTTTAAAAAAAGACTATATTCCATCAGATTGTCCACACTGTCGCTGGTCTGCAGCACTGCTAGCTTCAGCTCAAGCTGCTCTTCAAATCTGTCTGCTCCTCTAAAGCGCGCGTGTCCTTTAACGCAGCAGCACGAGTCATTACCGCGGCCTTCTCTGCTTCTGCTTCGATGCTGCAGATGAAGCATGAGATTTACCAGTTTGTGACTTGACCGTTTACTGGGTGTGTTTGATTCGACATTTGAAATGCTGTCATGAGGCTCAACACAAATCTCCCCTTCATCATTGTCACCGGCCACTTACTCACATCAGCAATAAAATCATTCACGTTCAACATTTTTGCTTTATAGCATGTTTCATGTGTTGTTGCTTCATCTTCAGGTAATAATCCCAAAAAAAAGTCACATGTGCTTGTTTTGCTTCATCACACACAACCTTATACTTGCAAAATGTTTTTATCACACATCAAGTGAACAGTTGTTTCTTTTAATTTAGACAATTTATTCAGTTTTTCTTTTTGTAAATAGTCTTAATAATTTTTTCCATTAATGCTTTGGCTGTAAAATGTCTAATGCGTCCGTTTCTCGCTCTTTTTGCATCAAGTTCAGTCTCTTTCAGTTTATCTTTAACAATTGAGCCGCAAGGTTGCGCAATTTCCTCTTCCATTTGATGACGTCAGTGGTAAATAAACACACGTGGCATTAGTTTACGTCTTCACGTGCGCGGTGCGTTGGATTTACGCCAACATGTGTGTGCACAGATTTACAATGCCCATTCATTTGTGTCAGCTGCACATACCCCAAACGTTGGCCGGCGAAGGTGGTCCGATGTCCCGATCTCTGCCGCGGATGTCCCGGTGGCTCCGGTAAACCTCCAGCAGGTCACGTGAGAACCGGAGAAACTGACTTTAACTGAAAATCCATTTATTGCGCACTTTGCGATTTTCCACGAGCTTCACAAACAAAAAGTTTCTTTTAAACAAAACCATGCGCATCCTCCAAGTCCAAAACTTTCTGCCCACAAACTCAGAACCACCTGTGGCTGATGACCTGCACCAAACAGGTATGGTGGCCTCGGCCTATGCCATAGCACCCCCTAGTGTTCAGGAGGGATAAATACAAAATAAATACAACAGTATATCTGGCTGCTACAGACACAGACAGACTCAGATTATTATTCAGACACAGACTTCATTCTTTCAGTCAGTTGTTTGTGTTTAAATCCACCAGACTCCTTTGACAAAAACAACATTTTCACATTGGTCCTTATAAATTAAAGTAACTGTTCAGACACAAGACCTAACATGACACAGGTAGCCAGGTGTGTGTTTGACTCTGTCCATATACCTGTGTCAGGTTCAGCAGCAGCCTGACCAGCGTGCGCTCCAGGAGAGACATGAGCTGGCTGTGGAGGTTTGCAGGGAGGAAGCCGTTCTGGATCGGTGAGTGACCCGCTGAACACGTGATCCAACCTGAACACATCCTTCACACTTTAGGACTTTAGAAACGTAATCTGAATCTGAATACATTAAATATGATCAAGTATATTTATTTTAAATTTATTCGATACATGTGGGTAGAACTGACGTCTGTGTGCTGGACTTTTTAAAGTATCTTCCTCACTGTTAAAGGAGCCTGTTACTTTATTAAAGTGTTAAAGCGAGGACGTCGACACGCTGAACCCTCTTCTGATGTTTCATGCTGACTCTGATAAAAGCTACGTGAGGTTGTGTTTTTATTCTTCAGGGTCTGCTAACGAGAGATCTCATTAAAGCAGACCGCCTCATGAACAGGTGATAAAGGAACTTTAGTGAATCTGTCAGGACCGGGTCTTGATCCTCTCTCTGCTCTCTTCTTCATGTGTCTCAGGTCTGTCTGGAGGTCCGGGTCACTGGATGTGGGCCGACGGTCAGCCAGTGTCCTTCTCCAGAGTGAAGGGGGCGCCGCTGGGCCGCAGTGAGTCTGACGCTGGCTCGGACTGTGTGCTGGTGGAAAACCCCAGAAGCTGGATCTCTACGAGCTGCTCCCCTGAAACCCAGCACAGGTTCATCTGTTCAGCGCCGGCTCAGACTCACTGAGAGACACTCAGAGTATTTACTGGTACCGGTCGTGACGACCCCTGTGAATCTGTCCAACTCATATTTAATGATACGTAAGGATGCTGCTCTGTACATTAGTTTTCATATTTTTGTCATAATAAAGATGCTGCACAAATTGGAGTATGGATCAGCAGCTTCACTCTGTGATGGATATAACACGGCTAGTTCAGTTTCTTTCTTAATGAAGATTTTATGAAATCCACACAGACATATGGAGAGTTTATAAAAGATGTCGTCTTGTTATACATTAAACAGCTGAAACCATTAGTTCATTAATTAGTGGGTGGACAGAAATTTAAAAACATTTCCCGGGTTCAGAGATGCTGCTTTTCTATTGAATCATGTGTAATAATTTTTTTAGGTTTGGACCAACTCCAACAGTAAAATCCTTTAACATTAATGCATGAGCCACGATTATCCACTGAGACCAGAGAGACAGAACAACAGTCACAGTTACAGACGCTGCTACAGTATAAATTCACCCTCAGTACAGTTGTCATGAACGGGGAAATTAGCTACAGAGACCAAAACTGTTTTTTGTACCAGGCTGTAAACATGTTTATTTCTGCTGTGAAACATGGGGACTTATGGAGACTGACTCACTGCTGGAGCCAGCCTCAGGTGGACGTTAGAGGAACTGCAGGTTGTGGTTTCACTTTAGACATGAAGGTTGCTGCTTGGTTACAATAAATTATATTTTTTATTTATATACATTAATAACTTGACACCATGTTCACTAACAGTAGCTAAACTTTCTGTAAACTGTTCTTTAGATCACATATACATGTCTCATACATATGTGCTTACACAGTTAATATGATGAACATAAAAGTCACCACATCTTACATAAGACGTTAAAACTCGTTAATTAATTAATTAAATAAATAAATAATTAATAATCGTCTTTTTTTTTTTTTTTGCTGAGTCACAATCAAGCGCCATATTGTTTCCTCCTCAGCGCCGTGGTGACAGTTGCACACGCGCAGTAAAGATCGAGTGTTGACATTATAAATTGTGATTGGATGATAGAAACGTCCGTCTTCAAGTTCAACCAATAGTTTGAGTCCTTTCGGATTTTAATGTTTCGCGCCTGTTAACGGCTGTCACAAGCCCCGCCCTCCTCCTTCACACAGTCACGTGACTGCGGGAGAGCGGGAAGATTTAAAATATTTAATAACTAACGATATACTTAAACTAATATGGCGGCCAAAAATAAACGCTAACACACCTGAGAGACACACACCTGAGAGACACACACCTGAGACACACATCTGAGTGACACATCTGAGTGACACTGCTCGGATTGAAAAGACGCGGGAAGACAGGTAAGCTAAGTGACGCTAGCAAAGCTAGCTAGCTAACCTCTGTTCTCAGTGAATGTTAGCTTTACTTGTTAGCTCGTGTGTGCTAATGCTCAGCTCGAGGTGCTAGTTTGAGCGGGTTCGCCACACAGCCAGGTGCAAGATATACCTGCCCTAATGAAAACATTAAAGCAGGTATCTGTATCTCTAGTGACGAAGCTTCAAACCCTGAACTACAAGTCCATACAGCCTCTGCTGCGAGGCCGAGACCTATGACGTCACCTGACTGGTTCGCGGCCCAATCAGGTCCAAGCTCTAAACTATGCGCTACTTGTGTGTTGTCGTAGTACAGGCATGTCCAAAGTACGGCCCGGGGGCCAATCACAGCCCGAGATCAGATGTCATGCAGCCTTCAGCTTCATGTTTATAATAATATTAAAATAATATATTATTATAATATATTATTATAATAAATTATATTATTTTATATTATTATAATACTATTATATTAATATATTATATTATTATAATGCATTATATTATTATAATAATATAATATATTAATATAATATTATTATATTAATATATTAATATAATATAATATTATTATAATATTATATAATATATAATATTATTATATTAATATATTATATTATTATAATAATATAATATACTATTATAATAATATAATATATTATTTATATATTGTCAGATACTGTATGACTGAAGATTTGTCTTTTTTGGTTGACATGATGACGCATCTGAAGCGTTAAGGACATAACTGCTGCTGTTATATATCTGCAGATGTGACACTAAATGTGACTTTCTGAATGATTCTGTTAAAAACAAAGAGTGAGAGTGACACGACTTACTCATTACGCATTACTCATAATAAGTCATGTTTAAAATGAACGTGAGGTTCATTTTATCTTCATGCAAGTATTCCAAACATTTTATTCTGTTATCTGACTCCAGATGTGAAAGAAAGGAGGAATTGGTTTTAGATTTGTTTACGCCTGATTGGCTTAGATAGATTTGGTTACATTTGTCATTTAAAAATATATTTAATTGACCTTTCGCCGAGCCCCGCCCCCCTTAGTTACTGTTGCTAGGTCCGTCACAGTGCCATGACGGTGAGGTATACCGGTGTGTGTCAGTGTTTTTGGAGCAATACCTCCGCGATATCCTCCTGATCGAGGAAAAGGGTGTTACAACATGCAGTGGAGGGATAAATTCAAAATATTAAAATATACAACAAAGGCGACAAAACCACCATCAAGGCCTCAAGCGAAACCAGAGGAACCCCACGACCTCTACCTCACATGCAACCAGGACATGCAACCAGGACATGCAACCAGGACATGCAACCAGGACATGCAACCAGGACATGCAACCAGGACATGCAACCAGGACATGCAACCAGGACGCAACCAGGACATGCAACCAGGACATGCAACCAGGACATGCAACCAGGACAGTCATGCTCTTGCACTGCTGGGTAAGTTCTTTCATATGTTATGGTATATTATTGTCTATTACGAGTATACAGCATGTATAGGGTTGGGAACTCAGAAGTAGACTGTCCGTTTACAAAATGCTGCATGAAAGATGAAAACAAAATGAGCTGAAGTTGCTTCTTTAAGGCGCTATGTTCGACTTTGTTTAAAACTGATGAAAAATAAGGTTAGTGAGCTCCAAGCATGGAGACCAACACAACAACAGATATTATAGCTAGGGTTAGATAACACAGTAACTAATGTTGGCTAAAGCTGACGGGCTCAGAGGGTCACGTTCTTCAATGTTATCATCGTCATGGTGTCATGTAGCAAAAGAAGACGTTGGAAAAATAATGTACCACAATAACAATCTGACCGTGCCCCATCCTGCATAATCAGCACAGCACTCTCTCCTCAATAACACAGTACACACATTCATATTCTCATCTGTCTCACTGATCTTTATTTGTGAATAGAACATAGTCTGTGTGTACGTAATTAAAAGCTCCCTGTCCACCATCTAGCCTGACTGCAGACTGGCACATCATCAGGAGAGATCACTGTAACTGAAGCTTCATTAGCCCATCACTAGAGGAATGAAGCTTCTGAGTGTTGACTTTGAGAGACTGAGGCTTCATGGGTTATTACAGTCGTCACGACTGATTCAGAAAACAAGTGTGTGTGTGTGTGTGTGTGTGTGTGTGTGTGTGTGTGTGTGTGTGCTGCAGAGACCAATCTAATCTTTATCTTTAATTTACCTGCTTAAATATTATTATCTGTTTTATTCTTGCAGTTGCGGACTTTAATGTTGGAGTAAACAACGAGCTGAGAAGCTTGAAGCTGTCTTTTGTCCGCTTGTTGGAGCTACAGTCCAGTTCTGTTTTCAAACGGTCAGCAGAGGGCAGCACACCAACACAGGTACTCCTGATGACTCTGGTTACAGCAGTAATGTCTGACCTGATATCAGAACAAATAAAAAAAACAGCTGGTACAAAAATGAGAAACATATAAGACCACGACTGATGATCCATACTGGGAGTTACTTTGAAGAGTCAGCTGAGGGACAGCTAACAGGTTTATCTGTCTGATTTTACCAAGACATAACACTATGTAATATTTTAAGCAATGATTTCCACCTTTAGTTGATGTCCCTGTACCAACAATTATTATATTTCACTATTAATGTACCGATCAGAGTTATCACTTATTCTTAAACCACTGTAGATGTTGTTCAAAAGTTTGAACGTCTTTGTTTTGTCTTTATTTTTTAATGTGATGATAATTTTAATGTGCAGGTATGTTACAGCAGGTAAGGTAAGGAGGTCAAAGGTCAGTACTGTATATTCAGAGTTCTTCAGAAATGATTTGAATCAGAGTGAGTTTGATGTACAGTTATATTGAAAACATACTACTAAAACAATTTAGACCATACACATGATTTTATTTTTATTCATATTTTTATGACACATTAATTTGGTAAGATCATGTCCTTCATAGAAAATCCACAGCAATTATCGATTTTTGCTCATTTTCCACTCAAGGGCAACAGATTGTTTAATAACGTTTATAATAAAATGTAAAGTAAAAAAACAAAACATGTATATTAAACATAATGGTAGCTCAGTAGTTCTCAGTTGGTATTTGGGAGATTCAGGGCTCCTCGATCTGTCTTTGAGAAAATAAGAAATAATTTACCATCAATCTCAACTATTGTTTTATGTTGTTTGTTCATGCAGATAGAGACAATTTGAAACTGCAACAGGCAACAACAAAAACAAAATAAGTGTGTACAAAATGATGAAAAGATAAAATGACAAAGAAATACAAATAAAATCATATGTACATACAGTTCTAGCTGTGGGATTAGAACTGAACCCTGCATTCTGTCTGATTATCAGTTACAGTTCATGTCTCAGTGCTTGTGTTGCACTTGTCTGTACATTGAACTACCCTATAATTAACTATGCCTATTTACATTAGCAGATAAATCAAAGAGGACACAGTTTGGTGAATGTGCCACATCTGCATGAAACAATAAAAACCCTATGAAAGTGAAAAACAAATGTTTATAAAAGATTAAATGACATCAAGAATAAGAATATAAAGAAATATAAAGAATATAAAAACAAATACACAATAACATCTAGAGCTACAGGTGTTTACCTGTGCAATCTGTCTTGTTTATCATTTCCTCATGTTTATGTGTTTTCCATTATTGGCTGCCACACTGAACGGTTCATGTATCAGTGCTTGTTTGTGTAATTAACTAGCCTTAAGTACTGCATTGGTACTTGCAGATAAATAAATAGGACACAGTTCGGTGAATGTGCCACAGACAACAAGACACCCTCAAAAAGACAAAATGTTTAGAAAATATGAAATAAAATGAACACAAACACACACAGCCAGAGCTGCAGGACTGGCATTTACCTTTGCAAGCTGTCTTGTTTGTCTCGGGTTGTGTTTTTATAAGGTGGGTTCAAAATCCATTGAAATTAATCACTGGCTGCCACACTTCTCTTTCTTACTGTACAGTTCACATGTCAGTGTTTGTCTTGCACTTACAGTAAGTACAATCCACTATCCTAGTTGTCATACTGGATATCATAAGCAAGGGGTCCATTAATAGCAAAACCAAGGTAGAAAGAAACCCTTTCTGTGCTGCAACCACTTCTTATACCAGCTAAGAAAGCTGGACGAACAGGGATTTTCAGGTTTCCATAATTTGCAAACACTTCTCCTTGCTCAATGGTTCCACTGACTCGATGAAGGCGGTTGATGATGGGTTTGTCTTTAAATATATCTCCATTTCGCCAAAGTTGCGCCAAGGTGTCACGGCGCATCTTCTTAAAATTCTCATCTAGTTGGGGTTTAGAAACAAGTCTCCTCAGTCCGTCTTCTTTTCCCAAGTAGAGGTAGGCAATAGTGTTCCTATTTGGAAACCGCTGAGTCAGGCGCTTGTAAGACGAGTTTCGAATTGCTTTCACATACGTCACAATCTCTGTGTTTACCTCCGTTGGACTCGGCCAGAATAACAGCAGAGCCAGGTAGTAAGGATCTGGGAACAGATATCTAAGTCCTACATCCTGCAGAGTTTTCAAAAGTAGAGCGGAAAGGTCGCTGTGAGGCTTCACGTGTTTTGATTTTGGTTTCAAAAGGTAAAGAACTATGTTTGACAAAATGTAGTTGATTGTCTCCTTTGTCATTTGTTGTTTGTTGATAAATTGTTGTTGCTGTTGCAAGAATGCATAGCACTCAGTGATCCTCTCAATCTCTTCGGGAGGTTTGTCCAAATGCTGAAGAATCCCTGCGAATGTATCTGCTTGGTTCTTCTCAAGAAACAATCTTTTTTCTTCAACATCGATTTTTAGATTGAGATTAGGATTGTTTTGTTTTTCTTTTCTCATTTCCTCTTGTGTAGTGCAAAAAAGACTCACGTACTTTTTAAAATGACAACAGACGGTCCAACGATTCTTTGAATCAAATTCAGAATTGTTTGTTTTTATATACGTGAAGTAATCGTCAAGAATTTCAAACATTTCTTTTGCTTCAGTTTTCAAAGTGACGAGAAACTGTTCATGTTCTTTGATGATCTCCTCGTATCTGTTGTTGGTCTCATTGTCCTCCTTGTACACGCTGGCGATTGGGATTGTTTTTTGCAGAAAACTCTGCAAATACTTCTTCTTCATTGGATCACTTTCCTCAAAGAATGGCAGTCTGCCCAGTATCTCAAACAGCAGGAAAACAATTTCCAGCACGCCCACATAGCCATAAACATTATATGACCTTCTGGGATAGTCATCTGACTCATCATCAGCAGCTTCCTCCTCATGTTCATCCTCTGTCCTTGCCAACTCTTGAGCCTTTTTAAATGCTGTGATAGCATTAGCTGCTATTTTAATGTTGGTGTTTAGGTCTTCTGCATTGTGCAATGTCTCCTGCTTTTCTCTCTGGTTGTTAGATTTTAAATTGCTTTTGTGGATTTGCCCAATTGTGTCAAACGTGTATGGGTTTTCTTTAATTTTTTTGGCCTTTTCAGCCCATTTCAGAGCCTCTGGGTGGTCTCCCTCTTTGATGTACAAATATCTCGCCAATGCCTGAGGAATAGATGCACTGGTCACAAACCTGGATGACGCTTTCACAAAGATTTCTTGGACTGTTTGCCTCCCTTGCTGGCTGTGGACTTTGTTTATGAGAGGAGAAAATGATTCCCTCTCTTCTCCATCTTTCTTGCGCTGTCTTTCAATCAGCATTCTTTGAATTGAGAGCATGAATCTGTGCTTGACAACTCCAACGCTGAAGAACAGATCGCACTGAAGAACCTCCATAGTGATATCACTTACTCTTAAATTGCAGCTTCTTGCCAACTCTGCCAGACATGCAGAAGCGATGGAGTGATGAAGGATTCGGATTCCTTTGTATCCTCCCAACTCCTCAACTGTGTCAATGATGAGGAAGTTTGAATATGGCTTCATTCTTTCCATTACACTGTCCTCTTTCCAGCGAATCATTTTCATACCCAAAAAATCTTCACAGAGAGAGAGAGAGATTTCAGATTCTGCCACATGGGTGTTAAGTAAAGCTAGAAAGGTAAACAGTCTAGCCTCCTTTGAGCTGGAATCTACATTCTTCAGTGTGTTGTGAGCAATATCATTGATGTATTTGTCATCAAAATTACTCTTCATGATCATGAAACTGTAAAAGTTTTCAGGTTTTTCATGAGTTTCTTGGAGCTCTTTGAGTTTCTTTTCAAACTCCTTCTGTTCTTCTGGTGTCAATGAAGCAGTAATGTATAGACTCTGCATTGGATCTTTGTGCTTTCTGTATTGCTCTATAGGGTTATGGGAACGAACACAGTGAATGATGATGACTTTGCAGTTTGGAGCGTCATCCACGTCTAAGCTGTCCTCCACTGCAGCTTTATGTATGCAGTTCACAAGATCATAAGGATTATCCGTTTCTTTTGAATCATCAACTAACAGCAGAACTGGAGATGGTTTCTCATTTCCAAGTTTCATGAGCCTACTGACTTGGATGGCAACTTCTGTCTTTGGCAGTGTGTTGTCTTTCAGCACAGCACATCTGAACTCTTGACGGAGATCCCACACCACATGCATTGCTAATGTGGTGCCACCACAGCCTGGATGGTGAAACAGATTGAGCAGGTCACACATGTATTTCGAATCTTTCAGCTGCCTAATCATCTTCTTCACATTTTTGTACTTGTCCCGCTTGACAAATGGTTTCTCTTTGTCTTTGTCACAGAAGTAGAAGTTCCACCATTTGACTTTGCCTCCTCTGTAGAATTCCTCCTCAACTTTGATTCTGAAGTCACTAAACTCTGAACTGTTTTCATCATAGGTGTTTTCACACTGATTCAGACACAAAATATCCAAAGCGGTCATGAAATCTTCATCCTTCTGTTTCAGGACAACAGCGCTGGAACCAGAAGAGGGAAGCAGCCTTTCAGATGCCTGATTGACTGGTCCCAGTGCCATTATCGTACCATTGATCTCACTTAGCGTTAGTTCATATATGGACAGAGAGCCAATGTCAAAGTCACACTTTTCTTGTATCAGCTGTCTCCATTTGACATATACGCTCTGAGATTCACAAATAGTGATTATGTTTTCCTCTCCAGTGTGTTTTATGAAAGACTTATAGGTGTCAAAGACTGGGTCTTTCTCCGTGTCCACAGGTGAAAGTAGCAGGAATATGATGAGACTTCTTCCATGGAGAAGAACTTCAGGGTTACAAATTAATGACACCAACTGCTCTACATCTCTGCAAGATTTCCTCAGCCAGTTCCTATAGTCTAACTCCTTGTTCGAGTCACTATCAAGGTCATGTCTGCCATTGCAGAAGACCCAGCTGGTCTGTTTACAGAGATTAAGCTTCTTTATCACTGATTCAGTCTGTCCTTGATATTGTGACGGGTTATGCAAATTGGCCACCCTTGAATCTTTGTAAGAATTACACAGCCCACCTGAATTGTTAGAGTTGGGGTCAAAATCTAACACACAGAACAGTTTCAGCTTGCTCAAAAACTGGAGATACTGCAGTTGTTCTGGACTGCTCTTGTTTACAACAACAACAAATCTGTCATAGTTGTCCAGTGAGTTCCCACCACAAGTTAACAAATTCTTTAGTTTGTCACCCTGGTTAGCTTCTTTCTTCAAAACTTCTTTTGGAAGACGCAGCTCTGGTTGACCTTGACGAACAGTGAAATAAATGCATCATTTAGTAAAAGCAAAACAGAAAACTCAAAAAGCACCACAAAAGATAAAGATGTGTGTTATTCTCTATTTATCTTATTGTCAGCAAAGCCTATTAAAAAAAACAACTAATAATGTTTTTTAGTCTTTCTGACTTTATGTCTGTCTCTCAGCTTCAAGCCCATCGGTTCCTACTTTATACTTCATATGGTTCATACTACTGTAAGTTTTCCAAAGCAGCTGCTCACTGTAGTTTGGCAGCCGGGATGGTGTTTGAGACTGAGTCAGAATATTGGAGCTCACGAGCACAGAGCAAGAAGACACTGTTATCTATAAAACACAGATAATTCTTTTGTCGGATAAGTCAAATGCTTTTGTGGTTTTGGTCTTTGGGGCTTGTTGACAGTAGTAAGTAGTAACTGAGTTAATGGGATTCGGTACGTGTCTGCACGATACGACTGAAAATTCTCTTTTATTCATTAATGCAGGCCATCAAAGAAATAATAATACAAAATGCTTATGAAACTAATTATTGCAACTTCCATTTCTGTTAACATTGGTTGTCTTACCCATGCTCTTTTCCAGCTGACAGACGAGCTGACGTTGATTGATTTGCTTGAGAATGTCTTTTGTGGCTCGTAGGGCGTCCCTGCTTCCATAGTGGTCAGTCATTACTTTAGCAGTGTCCATGGTG
Organism: Collichthys lucidus; assembly: GCA_004119915.2. Taxonomy (NCBI): domain Eukaryota; kingdom Metazoa; phylum Chordata; class Actinopteri; family Sciaenidae; genus Collichthys; species Collichthys lucidus. The sequence continues at coordinate 36,171,571 of CM014085.1, forward strand.
TCCTTGCCCTCCAGTCTACTCAGAGAAATAGGTGCATACTTGGAATCGGTGTATGCTTTTAAGTTGAAATGAAAACGTTTTAAGTCTTCTTTTGAGAGATCCTCTAGAGTTTTCTGGATCTCCACAGTGATCCTGCTTTCCTCTGGTGGGACTGTGCGCAGTCTCTGCAGGAAGAAACAGAAGTAAATATTTTGTATATTTAGCACTTCAGTCACACACATAAATCCTGAAGGTTCATTATGCCTTTACATATTAATAGTTATATTATTCATTATAATTAATATTTCTAATATTTATATGGTCTATTATAATCTGTAAAATAAGAGACGTTTTACCACCACAGTTTCTTTTCTCCTGGCGCCCAGGTTCTGTGCCGGTTGTATTTCCTCCTTTCCTCCTTTATCAAATGGCTGCAGAACTTTTTCAGATTCATTTTCCACCTTTTTTTCTGTTTTTGATTCCGGCTGTATGGTTGCTGTCACCAGGCTCTGTTCACATTGAGTTGGTTTTGAATCTTCTTTCTGGTCGGTGTCGGTGTGAAGGATGGGTTGAAGTGTCGGCTCTGGTTTCTTGTTCAACTGCCGGAGTTCTACCAGAATCTTAACAGCAGGTCCACTTTTTATATCCAGATCCAGAAAATCCTGCTTACTGAACCAAACAAGGCAATCTCCAGAAACATCTTCCTCCTGGAGCCTTTCTGCATATCTTCTGTACACGTTCACATGCTGCAGTAACCACTGGGCCACTTGCTCCTTTGTCCAATTTTCCACATATGCCGGGAATTCTGATTCAAGCACTGATCCTTCTTTCAGACTTTTGAGAGCTGATGTGATTTTGACAGCAGGACCGTGTTTTATTCCTAAGTCCAATATATCTCTCTTTTCAAAGGCAACTAGATAATCTCCCAGCACTTCCTCTTCACTAAATTTGTCGGCACAAGTCTGATGAACTTTGACCTCTGTCACCAGCCACCTGTGGACGTCTTCCGTAGTCCATTTTTCAAACGGTGGTGGTTTTGTTGTTGAACGTTTCATTTTGAATCACCTAAAAAGAAAGTTAAGATAATTAAAGATTAAATAATTGAAAATTTGAGAAGATATATTGTCTTAAGAAAGACAACTTCAATGTTAAAAGAAATGTCAGAGATATCACACTGTTGGCCTTTTTATAAGAGGTGGAAATATAGTTTAACGCAATTGCATAAAAGAAAAGTCAAGATGGACATTTTAAACACAATCAAAACAAAAGCTGTAATTCAGATGCAATTCATAGAAAAGTATCTCAACAAACAGTAATTATACCAGAACACAACAAACGTGCATGCCCACCTAAAGCATACCCACCCGACCCAGTTTTCCCAGCTGGGGAAAAAACTGCACCTCGAGATGCAGAGCCTTTGTCCTGACAGTCAACACTCACTGAGGCGTTTGGTCTACATAGTAAATATAAATGGAACAGCGCAAAATGGTGTGCGCTCACAGAAGCTGTAGTTCACTATATCGCAAAAGAAATGCTGCCCTTTAATACAGTTGAAAAGCCAGACAGTATGAATTGGCTGCGAGAGAATACATCACAAACGGCAATTCCTGAACTTTACAACAGAGTGAAAGATGATACAGTAAAGGAATATGATATAAACATGATATATTATCATGTTCATGCATGCAATAATTTGTGGGACAGTAATCTTCCAGCAAAATTTGTTATCGTCCCAGGCCTAGAAATGCCCATTTAATGTCAACGAGAAGCACTGCAAATAACAGATTGTGTTTCATAAGCAGGGATATTTATGGCACCCATACCACTAATTAATCTCACGTACCTATTAAAGCTGAGCAATTTTATCGATCCTGCGATATATATCGATATTTTGTTTCCCCAGAAAGTATCGATTTTCAGCCGCGAGTATCGATACTAGTCCCGTTCAAATCCCCCGTGTTCTGCTCGCTGCCCGTTTTCCCTGTTGGCTTTGCAGGAAGAGCGATCAGGTCACAGCATTTCTAGCAAGTTACCGTCTAGATACTGTCTTTACACAGACGCCGACGCCTTCCTCTTCTTGTTTACTAGGGATGGGCATGATTAATCGATGATCGATAATTGATTAAGAATCGTGTCGATACCGTGAATTTTTTTATAGATCAAACTTTGATATTAAATTAGGTTGCGCTGTGTAGTGTGAGTCTTGAATGCAATGAGTTTCACTGTGTGGCAGCAATGAAACATTTTACCAACCAGGGACGATTTTTGACTAAGAAAACGGTATACTCGGCTACCTGCGAGTTTCTGTGGATTTCAAAGCTAATCATGAAGAGGTCACAGCGAAGTGTGGCGTGCAGGAGGAGCTGCAATGCACAACAACCGGAGAATATTACCCAAGGGATTTGTACATTGATTGAGATGGATATCTGCCCTTAAGTATTGTTGAGGGCAAAGTTTTTCGAGACCTGATTAATTTAATTGAAGCAGCATATCATATTCCATCACGACTTTCCATCACCAGACTGGTAAGAACTGAAGCACCGTCACCTGCCACTACATCAGTGATGGCTGGCGAATGAACTCAGCGGTCCAGCTCACAGAAAGCTGCCAGGCCGGCATACAGCTGACCTCCTCGTTGAGAAAATTAATGAAGCTGTAGAGCAGTGGGGACTTGAAGGCAGAGTTATTGCGTCCATGCGTCTATGACAACGCGGCCAATATCATTGCTGCCAACAGTCCCACCAGAGTGCTCTGCATTTCCGTTGCCTGCTTTGCACACACTCTCCGGTTGGCCATAAATGACGGATTTGCACTGTATCTGCATCGGGTAATATCAGCGTCTAGTAAACTGGTTAGCCACTTTAATCACAGCATGGCAGCAACCAAAGCGCTGCAAAAGAAACGGGCAAATGGGCCTCGCATCTCACCGGCTTATCCAGCCGTGTAAAACACGGTGGAACTCCGTGTGCGAGATGTTTGATCAGCTGGAGGAGCAGCAGTGGGCTGTTGTTGCTGTCTTGTCGGACCGAACCGTGACCAGGCTTCAAGATGCCAGGATCCTGGAGCTGAAAGAGGAGTACTGGCAGCTGATGGAGGACACTCAGGATACTCAGCCTGTGCTGTCAGCACTTAAATGTGCCACCACGGTTATGTCTGCGGAGAAAGACGTCACCATCTCAAACACTTACTGTATCCCGTCACCTTCAGCCTCATCAATATCCATCTTATGCGCACAGAAGAAGACGGGTCCAGAGTCATTGAGTTCAAGACAGAAGTGCGGTCCTCCCTCATCAAGCGAATGAATGTAAGCTAAACGTTTTCACTTAGTTGACATGATTTCCACAACACATGCCTCTTATCTGCGTTGTGTTGCCTATTTAGATACAGCGTTTTTTTCTGATTATTGATTTACAGTTCAGTCTGATGAGTTTGTGTCTTCCGCCCTGTTGATCTCATCAATGCTGGACCCTTGTCACAAGCACCTGGGCTTTCTTACAGAGAGTGGCTGCTAATGTGAAACTGGTTGAACTGGGAGAGGCAGTGGAGACTGGGGGAGAGGAGGAATGACACGAATGAGGGGAGCACAAATACTGGAGCCACGGCCAGCCACCCAGGTCTCTGTGCCAATACTCCACTCAATGCGAGGCTGGCATCGAAACAGAACTTCAGAGCTTTCTGAGGGAGGCTCCCCCACCCCTGGATTGCACCCCTACAAACTGGTGGAAAGTAAATGGAATAAGGCTGGCCAAGTTAGCGTGGAGGCACCTGTGCATCCCGGCAACGTCAGCAGGTGTTTTCGGCTGCTGGAGGGACAGTCACCAGGCTGCGCTCGCGTCTGACCCTGGAGCATGTTCACAAGCTTATCGTTCAACAAAATCAGTAGGCTGGGGCTGAAGTTACTGTTAGGCGTCCATCACCAACGTAGCCTGTATGTGAGTTACTAGTTAGTTTTATGAGGCTCTGTTAAGTAATTAAATGTTAGGTAATCTCTCCTTTACTTCCCTCCGTCTTTCTCAAAGTATAGTTATGTTTTTGTTTTGTTTTGTAAGTTATTGTTTTAAAAAACTTTTTTTTTGGAAGTGGTGTTTAAGAGCATCGGCTCGCAGCTCCAGGCTCTGCTGCTTTAGAGCACCGCATGTCTTTACGTTTAACCATTGAGCGTCAGGTTTAACTGCCATAAGAGTTGGACTGTTCTTCTTGTAATAAAGATTTGATCGAGAAACAACATTGTATTTGTATTTTTATTGCATTTTTAATATAAAAAATATAATGATTAATCGACAATTGATCGTTAATTTTCCCGATGAACTATCAAAGAAATGTATTCGAATGCCCATCCCTACTGTTTACACAGTCAGAGTGAGGAGATTCAAGAAAATAGCAGCGGTTTATCCTCTGGGGACGGACCAAAAGTCTAAAGTTTTACATATCTGTGAATATCTCTGAAACGGTTTATGATGGAGAGTGTTTTTTCTATGCCACTGCGTAAAAGACCAATCGAAAAAACAGATGTTCGGCAGACATAAGCCGCAGTCAGCGAATGGACAAATGTTACTAGGCAGACTAGTTTCTTTTTCAAGTGGAGGGTATCTATGACGTCTTCTAGCCAATCAAAGGACTCTGTGGTCTTGTGGGGGAGGGACAACAGAGAGAGAGCTGTGTCAGAGTAACTTCATAAATACTATTTCTATTGAAGGACAGCTTCCCCTCAACTCTCTGGAGGCTCTTTGCTTTGCTAAGTGGCATGCCTGAGGAAAATGAGCCCAAAACACATGGGCCCTTTTTTTATTGAAAGGGCATTATTTTATTGATCTTCACGTATTTGGTTGAAAAACTGCCTGTGTATGTCAGGCAAAGGATTTAAAAATAATATATTAATTCAAAAACTCTTCACTACTGTTTGAGGTGTGATATGACTCATTTTGTCCATCATGAGATTAGTGTATCACTACAGCCCTAGTACCTATAAACCACCACCGTGGTGATCTATCAGTCATCATGACTGAATGTTAATGTTTGTCTACACTGTTATTTTCACCACTGCTGTCAGACAGCAGTAAAAAAAATCTTTGGAATATATTTTTAAAGTCAGCCTTGTAGAATCTCCCAATAAAACAGACCGAGCTCTGTGCGTGATTATGTTGTTTTTGCAGTCTGTGCTTATCAGCCACCACTGCCTGACAAACAGGGCGTGGTTCGAACTGCATATTACACCCTAAATGTCGCGTGCTGATTAATGGAGCCATTTCCTGCCGAGGTATTTGTCAGTGAAGTAATAATCAAGAAAGCAACTGACACATGGTTCTAATTCAGAATTTGAGATTCAGAACTCATTGTTCAGCTTAAATTCAAAATCCTCTATTAAAGCGTGAACAACCAAATCATTTCTCACCTTGAGATGTCCTTTTTTTTGGGCTCCTGGACCATGAGAGGTTTGATGATATACTGAACAGAAATGTAAGTCCACAGTCGTCTATTTACGCAGTCCACAGTCCACAGTCGTCTATTTACGCAAGGTTTTGCTGTCATGAACACTGCACTACACAGTGAAAATTCTACTCTCATTGTCTTCATGGAAGTATACACTATAAAAAACCTGAAGCCCGTCCCTGCCTCATCATTTCCTGTGAGTAGTTTCAAAGCAGTGTGGGTGTGCCACACACAGAATCATACCTAATCATAAAACAAACAAAACACAAGACAAACTGAAGTGTTATGAAGTCTAAATGAAGAACTAATTGAAACTGATTTTAAATGAGAAACAGGTAAGATTAGCAAAGCAGAAACCTGAGGCTGTTTAAGGCGTTGTCCTGAGTGTGGTTTGTGCCCGACCGTTTTTCTCCACTCTGCGATAGTTCCTGTGTTGGGCAGAGCTGAGCTTCCCTCCCACGCACAGACACACACAGACACGCACAGACACACACAGACACGCACAGACACGCACAAACACGCACAGACACGCACAGACACGCACAGACACGCACAGGACAAAGTATTTAGATACTTTACTTCAGGAAAAGTATTTATTGTTATTATTATTATTATTATTTTCATTTTACTGAGGATAGAACACTTTTTTCCCGGTTGAATCTACATATGTATGTTTTTAGGTTAAAAGATATCGTACAATGCAAAAACAAGCAGCTGGGAAACATTACATTCTTTACATTCTTTCCCTCAGAGCAGCTTGACTCAATATAGAAAAGGATCTGAAGATCACGCTCCAGCTCTGATAAAATAATCACTGATACAGAAAACAGAAAAGTCTTTAAAGTGTCAATTTACAACTTTACAACTTCTTCTGTTGATCATTAACATCCACACTGATCTCTAAAAACACGAGAGTAATAAACATGTAATAATCTATAGATGCAAAATTTTCTAAGAACTCCATGTTGAGTCAGGAATGTAACAGTTGCCAAAACATGTATATATTTATGAAAAAATAAAACTACTGTCAAATAAACATGGGACCCATGTTTATGATAGTAGGTCTTGCTGATCACTCGCAGCTGAAGAGGATCAGACTGTTATCTGGTCTGTTCCTTTCCTCAGGCTCCTCGAATGTGTGCAGGTCAAATCTCATTTAACCTTAAGCTATTATTGGTCTTTAATGCATTGTTATCTATGGAAAATCCAAGATGAACTTTATTGATCTACATTAGTGTGCAAGTTTGTTGCCTTCAACCTGGAATTAAAATGGCTTTTTATTAGAACTTCGTGTAATGGATATACACAAAATAGTACAAATTTGTAAAGTCAAATGAAAAATAAAAATAAAAAGAGGCTTGCAAGTAGCTTGTTTAAACAATGTAATAAAAACAAATGTGATAATCATTAAAAATCACCACATCAAACCTGGCAAGAGAGTCGCCCACCAAAACTCAAGCACCAGACATGGAGGGTATTAATCAGACAGGCAACATTGAGACCAAAGACAACCCTGAAGGAGCTGTAAAGCTAAAGTATATGTCCATAGGACAGATATTAAGATGATTATTGGCGCTAAATTCAGGGGGATTTTTAGTGGGGAAGAGAGAGGGAACAGAGGGAAGGTCCCTGGATGTTGAGTAAATAACAGATTAAAAACATGCTATATAGACATTTAATTATGGATTTTCAATACATGTAAATTATACAACATATGTGAATAAACTACTTCAGGTATCGCCAAGTGGGACCTGAGCAATATGACCTCTTACAGACAGACAATTAATGTTACACGACAAAACATGTTGATGTTCCCTCAGGATGATAAAAAAATCTGCCAGTTCAAATTTTACAATAGGGTTTATGAAGCAGACCGAAAGTGTCAGAAAACAATGTAAAACACATCAACATCGCTGGGTCCTGGAGTGAAACATAAGTGATGGACTTTTACAACACTGTCTTCATCGCCTCTTTGTTTGAAGCGATTTTCAGGTTCTTTAGTTTGGGTGTAGAAATCCTCATCAGAGCTCAGATCTGTCTGACACAGTTTAACTGGACAACAGGCAGAGTTTTCCTAAGATCCTGGATGATATAATTGTCCGTGGATTACAGAGCTCTGATGAGTTTCCGTAGGTTTACAGTATAGACCAGTTTTTAGGCATTGGTTGTCTTTAATTACCAGTCTGTCATCAGATGACATTGTTCACAGTCTCTGGATTTGCTGGTGACTGAAGATCACTGAGAACTGAAGGTGGACGTTGGTGCTCCTCTTCCTCCACCTTCAGTCAGCAAACAACTAAATGTTCAACGCAGCCGACTTTGGACAGCAGAGGGTTAACTCCAGAGAGAATAATAACATGTGAACTAATACCTCTTTTCATTTAAAATCAGTAAAAAGATGGTTCAGTTTTTATGTCATGACGTGCAGCATGAAGCATTCATTTTCATGGAGCAAAGACTGCAACAGCATTTCCATCCCCATCTCACCCTGAAACAGGACGGTGAGACTGCATCCGTTGTGTCCTCTGTGTCCTCTATGTCCTCTGTGTCCTCTGTGTCCTCTATGTCCTCTGTCTGCTTTCTGTTGGCAGGATGTTTAGGACAGAGCTTTTCTTGATCTACATGAACAAATGAGTAAATGGATTCATCAGTTAATGAACAAACTGTTTGAGAAGGCATGAATCAGTCTGAACCTCTCCAGACGTTTCACGGCA
>CM014085.1:36179723-36195833 GCA_004119915.2 Collichthys lucidus
ACACACACACACACACACACATACGGACGCACACACACACACACACACACACCACCCGTCTCTCCAGGCCGAGGGTCAGCCATCTTCCCAGCAACCTCCCATTCAGTGGAACCTGCTGGAGAAGACGAGCAGGACTGGGAGCTGTCTGTGCTGAAAGGACGGGCCGTCACATCGTCCGTCCTCCATTAACAGACACATCAGTCACTCACATTGTTCACGTGTGAGCTGAGGACGGGAAGACATGTGACTCTGAACACAGAGACAGCAGGAGACACGTCTGCTTATGAAGAGACTGAATGACGACGTCTGGAAACAGAAACTCACGTCTGTGTCTGAAGCTGTGACGGGGACAGACTGACCAGGAAACGACCTCACAGCTGTATTATGACCACGCCCACCTGTCAATCAAAGTGCCCACGCTCTTAACACTGCATAACTTTCAGCCTTAATATAATGTGAACAGGTGAGTTGTATATAAATTCACCCTCAGTACAGTTGTCATGAACGGGGAAATTAGCTACAGAGACCAAAACTGTTTTTTGTACCAGGCTGTAAACATGTTTATTTCTGCTGTGAAACATGGGGACTTATGGAGACTGACTCACTGCTGGAGCCAGCCTCAGGTGGACGTTAGAGGAACTGCAGGTTGTGTCTTCCTGTGTTAGAGATGCTGCATGCAGAACTGCAACACTCAAACTGATACTGACATTCTGTTAGGTTTAGTTCTGATTACATTTGCTAATGAGTATTTACAGCATTGGTGCATAATTAATGTTTTATTATAATAAATATTACTAATACTTACTGCCAATAATCACCACATCAACATTTAAACGAAAACAAAAATGTTTTAATGTTTTATTCGTTCAAATTAGATTGAATCTGTTTTGTTCGACATTGTTTAAAATCAGCTTTGTGTCGATCATCTCGTCCACTCTGGAATCATCTCATGTTATTTTATGACATAATATTTGAAACCATTATCTGACCTCAGACGTAAACACTGGAGCCAGTAAAACAAACAAGCTGCTGACGAGCAGGGACGGAGCGTTCACATGAAACCTGGAGACGTTCCCGTCCGAACACGTTTAACAGAAGAAATCGATACCAGTCCGTCCAGCTGTGAAGATGATGTCACCGCTTTATGATCATCGGTCATGTTCAGAAATCATACGAGCTGGACGAGCATCTGTGCTCCGTCCACGGCCAGGAGGGGAAGGCAGCGAGTACAAATGCTTGGCCACCGTCGTCATTACTAATCCTTCAATAATTCATGCTCATACCGCCACGACCGACTCGCTCTCAGAACGTGAGGCTGCCAGCAGAACCCACAGCGAGAACCGAGAGCCGGCCTGATTGAGTTTTGGCTCCAGCCGTGTTTGGGAGGATCTTCTTCTGGGAGCGGCGTCCAACATGACCATCAATGGAAACATTTGGAAGCATGACCAAAGGCGCTGTCCCGGTCCAAGTCACACTCAGCAGGGGGGCCACAGGGGCCCCTCAGGAGCCTCTGTCGCATCTCTGCTGCCCCGCTGATACTGTGAGAACACAAACCACACAAGATGTCGGAGACAGCAGAAGAATGACGGCACGGCACGGCACGGCACGGCACGGCACGGCACGGCAAACAAGACCCGTCTGTGGGTCATTCAGGACGTGACGGAGACTTTCTGTATCTGCATGTTACGTTTATTTTATAAATATTAGTGAAAAAACTAAATACTCTGCTTAAGTACAAGTTTGAGGTACTTGTACTTTGTATTTCCATCTATGGAATTTATTCTCCTTTTTACTAAGGTCTCAAATACTTTTTACCAGCTGCATCAATAATTATTGATCCAGTAATATATATTATTCTGATACAGGCCATTCGGTATGATGAGTACTTTTACTTCTGGTACTTCCACTACATTTTGATTCTAATATTTTAATGCAGGTCATGTTTCCGCTGTTATAATTCATCTCAGTTAGTGAGCAGTGACATTTTCCTTCATCTTGACATCCAACACCAGCAAGCAGCAGTTTGTGCTTCAAGGCGTCCCTCAAGGCTCTGTCCTCGATCCTCTACCTTTCTTTAGTTACAGCAGTATACTGACCCATAAAGGATATTATTATAATTATATTATTATTATAAAACATTCATTAATACCAGTATGACCTTTTCTGGTTATGACAGCACATACTAGTGTGTGTGGATCAGCATTAGCAGCAGGACAGAGGAGGGACTGACTGTGCTCATTTGACAGCGCTCATTAATTATCTCATTTAAACACTTATTACCCAGCAGCTGTCAACTTATATGAGCAACAGTGACGGAACAAAGACTCTGGATCTCTGTGAGCCACACAAAGATCACCTCAGACCAGCACAGGAACTCTGATGCAGATCTGCTGGACCAAAGAAACTTTGAAAAGTGTTGGTGGCTCATTGATCTAAGTTGGATAGCATGAATGTGACCCGAAGATTAAACCAGCAGATGTGAAAATGATGCGACACGTGACACATGTAACTATTCAAACTGGACACTCCTGCAAACGTTGTGCTGCAGAATCAGAGCAGATGAATCTTCCTGTAGATGTTTGGACTCGGATGGTTCGATGATGGATCATCAGAGAAACTCGGCGTGCAGCTCGCAGGTCTGGATCTGGATCTGGATCTGGATCTGGATCTCTGCGAACACGCCGCTCTGTTTAAACCTTTAATAAAGTTTGTTTGACTCTGAAGCTCGTCTGAAGGTTTTTTCCCCTCGAGCTGCTCGGGGACGTTTCTGTCACCGTGACGACGTCCCGGGAAACAAACTGGACTGTTTAGAAGAGGACAAACTCAGGCTAATGACGGTAATTAAAAGCACTTATTAATGAGAGTGTGTTCTGTGGCGACACAGTGGAAAGTCCCCGATGATATTAACTACGATTAATCTACACTAATCAGTCCTGTCGCCTGGCATCCACCCTCCTCCTCCTCTCTGTCACAGCAGTTAGCATGGGGTGCTAATCACGGAGGGCCTCCATATTGTAGTCCCCAGCGAGCAGGTGGTGCTAGTCACCGCGATGACGGATGACTCTCACATGCACAGTGAGCCCTGCAGGCAGGACTGCACCGAGCGCCGCTCAGAGATGAACCGCTCACATCACGTTTTATATTTGGGAAAATATTTGACCTGAAGCTGCGACGGCGCTCAGACCTGCAGGCCGGGACTGAAACAAGCCGCCGTGGCTCCGCTCCAGATTCAATTTAAATATTTTAAAGCCTGACGGCCTGCAGCCACGAATTGTTTAACATTAACACTCGACATATTTTCTGTTTCCTCTCGGCTCTGTGATGCCGAGCGTGAGTTTGATCAAACACTGCACTGGATGATGAACAATGAAAATATGTTCACATGAATATTTTAATCTTTGTCTCTGACGACGGTTAATGATTCAAAGGTTTACCTTCGTGTTACCTGCAGCTACATTCAAATGATTTCTGCAGCATGTGATCCTCGTGCTTCCATTTCATGATGCTTGTCTTTATTATTAATACAAACTATAATTCATAAATCAGCTCTGATTGTCTGGGGCAGTGTTCAGCTCAGCTGGCAGAGCAGCCGCCCCGTGTGTGAAGGCTGTCCTCGCCGGGGAGGCCGAGGGTTGGAGTCCGACCTGCAGCTCTTTGTCCCCGTCTCTCTCTGTCCACACTCCTGTCAGTCTTCAGCTGTCTCTGCCAGAGACAACACAAACTCTGATTGTCTCAGGTGAGTTTAAGTAGGAGACACAAAAGCAGACGAGAAGGTCGGAACATGAAAAGTAACTTTAGACACTTCACCTGACAGAACATGATCAGACACAGACACAGGACAGGTGGCCAATCAGGGACAGGTGTGACCAATCATGGACAGGTGTGACCAATCAGGGACAGGTGTGACCAATCAGGGACAGGTGTAACCAATCAGGGACAGGTGTGACCAATCATGGTGGAACAGAAACAAAGGCAGGAAGTAGAAATACATGACAGAGAGAGAAGAACTACAAAATAAAACAGGAAGACATGGATGCTTGTAACGGATTTAAAGATTGTTTTTATCCTTCATGCTCAATAAAAATGATTTAATTCAACTTTTAGTCAAAATGTTTCCTCCTTGTCTTCGTGTCCGTGTCTGTAATGATCCGTCCTCTTCATGGTGCTGCTCGATGATCATCATAGCCGACATCAAACACAGGAAGTGGAGGATCACACCTGACTGTTCATCAAACCTGGCTGATGTCAGAGGCAGATGAGGAGAAGCGGAGCCAGGCCGTAATGGAGACCTCCTCCTCCTCCTCCTCCTCCTCCTCCTCCTCCTCCTCCTCCTCCTCCTCCTCGTCACAGCCTCTCTGACCCGAGGGAAGGAGGCCGCGAGGACGGAGCCAGGCGTCCCGGACCGAGCCAAGCTTTTGTCTTGAATGAACTGACCCTCGGCCGAGTCTGGCTTTGAGCTGCAGCCGCCTCCTTGTTGGTTTTTCTCTGCTGGGGTTTGAACACTGGAGAGGTGAGGGCTCGCGAGCAGCAGGAGAGCAGAGATAAAGATGAAGAGGCTCGGATTTGTCCTCGCTCGTCCTCTGTGCTGCAGCATTATTAGGACGATGGCTTCCTCCTCTGGGTGTTTGGGTGTGAAAAGCTGTTTTGTTGCGTGGCGGTGGTATCGGGGCCTGCAGAGGGGTGAGATAATTCTCTCTCGGGGTGGGGGGGGGTCCGTGAATGCCAGACAGCTCGGCTTGTCTGTTAATCTGCGCTCGCTGGGAACGGGAAAGGCTGACGGACACGATGCCAAGAGCGGGCCAGCAGGCTGCAGATGGCAACACCTCACCAGCACACGTCACAACGTTCTGTCAACGTTCTGTCAACGTTCATCCAACGCAAAGAAATGTTGTTTTCTTTAAACAAACTGTGGCGGTTCAAGTCTCTAAACGATTCTTCAGTTATTTATTTATTTACATCGTTCATATTCTTTTTTTTCTATCCTGTGGTGTCGACACGTTTCATCAAACGTGTCTGAGTCCTCTTCAAGCTCGCGTCCAACAGGAAGTAGTTTGATGTTATTACGTTCATCAGCGTGGACACATCTGACTCCAACATGGAGGACGTCTGATGGTTTCAGTCACAGAGCACTGATCCACGTTTACAGTGAGAGTCAAAGAGGTTTTCCTTCACACAGCGTCAGTCAAAGTTCAGCCTCCTCTGGTCGACCCGTTTGAAACCATCAAACCATCATCGACCATTCTCCAGCAGCGTGCTGTCGGGTGAAGATCTGAATTTAATTTGTGATGTAAACAATAAATGTCTGTGTGTCAGGATGAATACAGCGACGTTAGTTATTTTAAAAATACAAAGTGTGTGAGTGTTTTTCTGAGACGCTGCGTTTCATCTTTTCTAAAGCTCTTTCAGAAGAACTGGATCTGTGGAGGTGGAGGATTCAAAGATCGTGCCTCAGTGTCAGCACACGTCTGAATCTCAGAGAAATCCTAAAAAGGATCTTCAGCTTCAGACGGCTGGAGTGAACCCAGCAGCAGCAGCAGCAGCAGCAGCAGCAGCAGCAGCAGCAGCAGCAGCAGCAGTGTGTTGGAGCCTCGAGTCGGACATCTGCTGGGGGGTTGGTCAACATATGTTTCCACAAAGACGACAATCTGATGTCCTCCAATTAAAATAACACAAAAAACATAAAACCATGACTTCCACAGAGCTGATGTCGAGCTGCTTGGATGTGTTGGAGGTGCTGAGGAGGAGGATGAAGAGGAGGAGGAGGATGAAGAGGAGGAGGAGGATGAAGAGGAGGTGGAGGAGGTTTGGCTCAAGCTCAGAGGTCGTCTATATTTATAACACATCAGATCCCTCCAGCTGTGGAAGAATTCAGACTCACTGTAACTCCTGAATGAAACATTGTTCATGTTTAATATTATATTTAATATTATATTTGATTTTGTATTTACTAATATGTTTAATATTATAGTTAATAATATATTTAATATTGAACATAACATTAAATATAATATTAAACATTGTTAATGTTTTGTATTATATGTAATAATATATTTAATATTATCTTTAATATGTTTAATATTATTTAATATTATATTTAATATTATGTTTATATGTTTAATAATATGTTTGATATTGTATTTAATGTGTTATGGTATAACTGTTTTAAACAAGCTTCATACTGTAGATTTGTTGTTATAGAATTATTGTATTTATGGATCATATACTGAACAATACTAAATATCCTGTGTGTTATTATTGAAGTATTCAAAGTGGCATCATAGAGTTAACGTGAATATATAAAAACATTTATCTTTAATCTACTTTAAAGTTACATCACTGTGGGTTAGCCTAGCTTAGCATAAAGACTGGAAGCAGAGGGAAACCGTTAGCCTGGCTCATCATCAGTAAAGGTCCAGTGGACCGGTTCAGCAGCTGATGACCCGGATCAGTGAGCGGCACATTAAGGAACATTTAAATGAGCTGGATCTAAATAACACAGAGCTGCTGTAACGTTCAGATGGATCCATGGAGCCGCTCGGCCTCGCTGCCGTTACACCGTTACCCCGGGATGTGATTCCCCGTGGCAGCAGCTGTGGGCCCATCACATTAATTATGCTAAACAGTGGTTAAAGCAGGAGGGTGGAGGGGCCGCGAGCCGGTGTTTCCGGGCGGGTGGTGTTCAGATCACAGCCCGAGGCCGCCATGAGGCCGCCATGAGCCACGAGCATTATTATGAATTATTACGGCCTGTGGACAGGAAGACAAGTGCTGAGACACGTCCAGCTTCAAACAACGTCCATGTTACATTCACATCCCTGCTGAAGGTGAGACAGGATGTACACGAGAGAGAGAGACAGGATCTACAAGAGAGAGAGAGACAGGATCCACACGAGAGAGAGACAGGATCCACACGAGAGAGAGAGACAGGATCCACACGAGAGAGAGAGACAGGATCCACACGAGAGAGAGAGACAGGATCTACAAGAGAGAGAGAGACAGGATCCACACGAGAGAGAGAGAGACAGGATCTACAAGAGAGAGAGAGAGACAGGATCCACACGAGAGAGAGAGACAGGATCTACAAGAGAGAGAGAGACAGGATCCACACGAGAGAGAGACAGGATCCACACAGAGAGAGAGACAGGATCCACACGAGAGAGAGAGACAGGATCCACACGAGAGAGAGAGACAGGATCCACACGAGAGAGAGAGAGACAGGATCTACAAGAGAGAGAGAGACAGGATCCACACGAGAGAGAGAGACAGGATCCACACGAGAGAGAGAGAGACAGGATCCACACGAGAGAGAGAGACAGGATCCACACGAGAGAGAGAGACAGGATCTACACGAGAGAGAGAGACAGGATCCACACGAGAGAGAGACAGGATCCACACGAGAGAGAGAGACAGGATCCACATGAGAGAGAGAGACAGGATCCACACGAGAGAGAGAGACAGGATCCACACGAGAGAGAGACAGGATCCACACGAGAGAGAGAGACAGGATCCACATGAGAGAGAGAGACAGGATCCACACGAGAGAGAGAGACAGGATCCACACGAGAGAGAGAGACAGGATCCACACGAGAGAGAGAGACAGGTTCACAGATTCAAACGCTTCATTTAGGCGGGAAATTCACGTGCAGAAACGTGCCTCCACGATATAAAACCTCAGACTGTCTAAAACCTGGACGTAGTCTCCGTGACGTCCCGCAGACTGTCTAAAACCTGGACGTAGTCTCTGTGACGTCCCGCAGACTGTCTAAAACCTGGACGTAGTCTCCGTGACGTCCCGCAGACTGTCTGAAACCTGGACGTAGTCTCCGTGACATCCCCGCAGACTGTCTAAAACCTGGACGTAGTCTCCGTGACGTCCCGCAGACTGTCTAAAACCTGGACGTAGTCTCCGTGACGTCCCCGCAGACTGTCTAAAACCTGGACGTAGTCTCTGTGACGTCCCCGCAGACTGTCTAAAACCTGGACGTAGTCTCTGTGACGTCCCCGCAGACTGTCTAAAACCTGGACGTAGTCTCTGTGACGTCCCCGCAGACTGTCTAAAACCTGGACGTAGTCTCCGTGACGTCCCGCAGACTGTCTAAAACCTGGACGTAGTCTCCGTGACGTCCCGCAGACTGTCTAAAACCTGGATGTAGTCTCCGTGACGTCCCCACAGACTGTCTAAAACCTGGACGTAGTCTCTGTGACGTCCCGCAGACTGTCTAAAACCTGGACGTAGTCTCCATGACGTCCCCACAGACTGTCTAAAACATGGACGTAGTCTCTGTGACGTCCCCGCAGACTGTCTAAAACCTGGACGTAGTCTCCGCGACGTCCCCGCAGACTGTCTAAAACCTGGACGTAGTCTCCGCGACGTCCCCGCAGACTGTCTAAAACCTGGACGTAGTCTCCGCGACGTCCCCGCAGACTGTCTAAAACCTGGACGTAGTCTCCGCGACGTCCCCGCAGACTGTCTAAAACCTGGACGTAGTCTCCGCGACGTCCCCGCAGACTGTCTAAAACCTGGACGTAGTCTCCGCGACGTCCCCGCAGACTGTCTAAAACCTGGACGTACTCCCTGTGACGTCCCCGCAGACTGTCTAAAACCTGGACGTAGTCTCCGTGACGTCCCCACAGGTTTCTGAAGAGCTTGTGGGTGGCTCTGGTCGTCTCCATCTTAGCAGTCTTGCCTCCATCGGCTCCTGGCTAATGTAAACCTGGCCAGAGAGATGGAGAGCGGGTGGAGCTGGCGGCTCCATGCTCTTAATTACACTAACTAACACTCCTCCGGTGATCTGAGCTCACAGGCTGAACTCTGCAGCTAACAAACTGAGCTAACAGCTGCTAACAGCTGCTACAGTTTACTTCACTGTCCATCAGGAAAGTCTGTAAATCACAGAATCGATGCTTCTCCGACAGATTTAAAGAGAGCAGGGTGTAATATGAAGTCTATGAGGTTACATGAATGCTGAACAGTAGAATTCAGAGACAGACACAGTAACAGGGAAAGAGATCACCTTCAATCCCCACATTGTCCTTTGTGTCCCCGTCCTCCCTCCCTCCCTCCATTTTTCCTCCCAGCGTCTCATTTTTCTTTCAGCACTTTATCTGGCTGGCACGGCCTCAGCCTCATGTTGGGATCTCCTACAGTGACCATTTTCAATTAATGTCTTCATTCATCAGCAGGGAGCAGTCTAATTCTGGAAGGACCGGCTCCTCCGAGCTCACGGCCTCATTTACTGCATGTTTCATTTCCAGAGCAAACTTTACGGATCAGAACCATCCGGACGTTCAAAGTGTTTCAGGTCAGAGTTCAGCACTATGACAGAAGAGGAGTGACTTCCATCAGCACATCTCACTGATGCTCAGGGGACGGATCATCGCGGACCAGTTTGAATCAGGACAACAGGTGTGAGGCAACAGGTTAGGTGTCCCCGCAGACTGTCTAAAACCTGGACGTAGTCTCCGTGACGTCCCCGCAGACTGTCTAAAACCTGGACGTAGTCTCTGTGACGTCCCCGCAGACTGTCTAAAACCTGGACGTAGTCTCCGTGACGTCCCCGCAGACTGTCTAAAACCTGGACGTAGTCTCTGTGACGTCCCCGCAGACTGTCTAAAACCTGGACGTGTCTCCGTGACGTCCCTGCAGACTGTCTGAAACCTGGACGTAGTCTCTGTGACGTCCCCGCAGACTGTCTAAAACCTGGACGTAGTCTCTGTGACGTCCCAGCAGACTGTCTAAAACCTGGACGTAGTCTCCGTGACGTCCCGCAGACTGTCTAAAACCTGGATGTAGTCTCTGTGACGTCCCGCAGACTGTCTAAAACCTGGACGTAGTCTCTTTGACGTCCCGCAGACTGTCTAAAACCTGGACGTAGTCTCTGTGACGTCCCGCAGACTGTCTAAAACCTGGACGTAGTCTCTGTGACGTCCCCGCAGACTGTCTAAAACCTGGACGTAGTCTCTGTGACGTCCCAGCAGACTGTCTAAAACCTGGACGTAGTCTCCGTGATGTCCCCGCAGACTGTCTAAAACCTGGATGTAGTCTCTGTGACGTTCCCGCAGACTGTCTAAAACCTGGACGTAGTCTCCGTGACATCCCCGCAGACTGTCTAAAACCTGGACGTAGTCTCCGTGATGTCCCCGCAGACTGTCTAAAACCTGGACGTAGTCTCCGAGACGTCCCCGCACACTGTCTAAAACCTGGACGTAGTCTCCGTGACGTCCCCGCAGACTGTCTAAAACCCTAGCTAGAATATAAGGCTAAAGTTATAAGTATTTTCAAATGACCGTTCAATGAGGACGACTGGACTAAAGTATCAAATAAGTTTAGTAAGAGAGTTTCACACACAGAAGGGGCGCAGAGAAAAGGCTCCCTGAGGAGCTCTAACCTCCCCATAGATACAGACAGCATCAGTCTTTATTTCCTCTAATAGTCACTGAAGCATTTCCCCAATTTAAAGTATCTTCTCTGACCCTGACCCTGACCCTGACCCTGACTCTGACCCTGACCCTGACCCTGACCCTGACCCTGACCCTGACCCTGACTCTGACCCTGACCCTGACCCTGACCCTGACCCTGACCCGCGTTCTGTTCTGGACTTCTTCTGTTTTTACATTAACCTGAACTTTACGTCACTCTGCCAGCTTTACAGCAAAGTCACATTACAGAAGTGAAACCAGAGGAAGTGGCGTACACGTCATGTGATTTAAGAAACAGTATGAACTTCATTTTTATAATGCGTAGCTACAGTTTGAAATGAATGTGATGACAGTGAACAATGAAATGCCTCGTGTAGATTTATTTGTAAATATAAAACCTGATATCTTATAAAAACTCTTTTGTCTTTCACGTACGTAACATTTACATATGTACATCTCTGTGCTGCGTGTGTGTGCAAACACGAATCACAGCTGAAGATTTCCTATCACGTCAGGCAGCCGATCGTATATCAAAGAAGGTTCGGCAGCATTGTCGTGGAGATGGACGGGCTAATTCAGGTGGCGGAGCGCGAGCAGCCGGCTTCCACCAGAATCAGCAGATGAAAGCCACCTGGCCCGGCCGGCCGCCGGAGCTGCCTCGAGAGGAACATTTCAAAAGGTTGGAGGAATAAAAGTTTGCTTTCAGGGAGCCCACTCAGGGGAGAGCAGGTATTTTGTGAACTTCAGTTCCAGTCTCTAATCTGCAGTCACAACAAAGGAGGCTTTATGCGGAGCAGGGAAATCTTAGATCCAGCTTTCACCCAACCCCCCAACACACACACACACACACCACACACATCCCAAAACCACCATTTCAAATTATTGGCCTTCCTCATTACAGCAGATAGAAAGTGGCCGGCCTGCGTCTCTTGCACTTGATACAGCTGACGGTGAAGAAGACATTCCTTTCCTCAGATAACTCAACGTGTCCTGCAGTCGGCATAACACCGATTCAATCAAGGAAGACGCACGAGCTTCAATTCAGAGATCTTTGAGTCGACCTCAGTGAAACTTGACTGCTCCTCTGAATATTAATATCCTTCATGTCGGATTAATGCTGGACAGAAAAGCCTGAAGAGTTCATTGGGTGACTGAGGTGGAAACCTGCTGAGCTGACAGAGGATTAGTCATGAACGTCCCATCAGGTGCAGCTATGACAGGATTACACAATTAATATATAAATAAACATTTCCAGAATCTAACATCAGCTGACACCAAGCGGAAGAAAGGATGGAGTCCAGTGATCCACGTTCAGGGTCAGCAGGTCCTCGTGCTGTGTGAGATGATTGAAGGTCGGCCTGCAGCTCTTGGACTCCTGAGGCTTCGTGGTACTGTACCACATCGGGTTGACGGTCTCACGTACTCATGCTCACAGATATTTAGACTTCCTGTTTGAGGAGCAGGTCATGAAGATGTTTGTTCCTGTGATTCTCTGCTGGTTTGTGGACAAAATAAAATCGATTCTTTATGTTACTTTGTCCAAATTGTCTGTTCATGTGTTGATATATTAAGATCCATCTCTCTGTTAGTTAGTGGGAGGTTCTGTTTGGTTCTGTTCGTACTGCATTAAACTCTGTGATGACAAACAGCCTCAGGTTTTGAAGACTGAAATCCCTCTGCAGAGCTCAGTGCTGGTACGGACTGAGCGTGTTTGGACTTTCAGCTTTCACCCCTCCAGGTGTGATGTGAACGAGCTGCTGATCTCTGGCGTCTTGATGCAGGTGAAGTGTCCTCTCTGTGGAGAAGTGTTTGTTGTGTCACTGCTGGCTGCAGAGGCCCGGCTGAGCTGCCAGGACCAGGAAAGGAGCTGCCAGGACCAGGAGAGGAGCTGCCAGGACCAGGAGAGGAGCTGCCAGGACCAGAAGAGGAGCTGCCAGGACCAGGAGAGGAGCTGCCAGGACCAGGAGAGGAGCTGCCAGGACCAGGAGAGGAGCTGCCAGCCGCCGTCTCTGCAGCCAGAGAGGCAGCTTCGGCCTGACAGGGTAAGAACCTGAAAAACCTCCATCAATATTGACTGACGGAGGTGTGAAGTGATGTCTCATGCTCTCTGTGTGTCGTTACAAAGCTCAGCAGTCCTGCAAGCTTCACAGAGATATGCACCTGAGAGAAGACGCACAAATTCAAAGACAGATATTTTATCTTTGGACTGAATTCATATATATTCTGAATATGAAATCTTAATCTGCGACAGACTGTGTGACATGAAATGAGTCTGCGTCCAGTTTCTAGACAGTCTGCGGGGACGTCACGGAGACTACGTCCAGGTTTTAGACAGTCTGGGGATGTCACGGAGACTACGTCCAGGTTTTAGACAGTCTGCGGGGACGTCACGGAGACTACGTCCAGGTTTTAGACAGTCTGGGGACGTCAGGAGACTACGTCCAGGTTTTAGACAGTCTGCGGGGACGTCACGGAGACTACGTCCAGGTTTTAGACAGTCTGCGGGACGTCACGGAGACTACGTCCAGGTTTTAGACAGTCTGCGGGACGTCACGAGACTACGTCCAGGTTTTAGACAGTCTGCGGGGACGTCACGAGACTACGTCCAGGTTTTAGACAGTCTGCGGGGACGTCACGGAGACTACGTCCAGGTTTTAGACAGTCTGCGGGGACGTCACGGAGACTACGTCCAGGTTTTAGACAGTCTGCGGGGACGTCACAGAGACTACGTCCAGGTTTTAGACAGTCTGCGGGGACGTCACAGAGACTACGTCCAGGTTTTAGACAGTCTGCGGGGACGTCACGGAGACTACGTCCAGGTTTTAGACAGTCTGCGGGGACGTCACGAGACTACGTCCAGGTTTTAGACAGTCTGCGGGGACGTCACGGAGACTACGTCCAGGTTTTAGACAGTCTGCGGGGACGTCACGGAGACTACGTCCAGGTTTTAGACAGTCTGCGGGGACGTCACGGAGACTACGTCCAGGTTTTAGACAGTCTGCGGGGACGTCACGGAGACTACGTCCAGGTTTTAGACAGTCTGCGGGGACGTCACAGAGACTACGTCCAGGTTTTAGACAGTCTGCGGGGACGTCACGGAGACTACGTCCAGGTTTTAGACAGTCTGCGGGGACGTCACGGAGACTACGTCCAGGTTTTAGACAGTCTGCGGGGACGTCACGGAGACTACGTCCAGGTTTTAGACAGTCTGCGGGGACGTCACGAGACTACGTCCAGGTTTTAGACAGTCTGCGGGGACGTCACGGAGACTACGTCCAGGTTTTAGACAGTCTGCGGGGACGTCACGGAGACTACGTCCAGGTTTTAGACAGTCTGCGGGACGTCACGGAGACTACGTCCAGGTTTTAGACAGTCTGCGGGGACGTCAGAGACTACGTCCAGGTTTTAGACAGTCTGCGGGGACGTCACGGAGACTACGTCCAGGTTTTAGACAGTCTGCGGGGACGTCACAGAGACTACGTCCAGGTATTAGACAGTCTGCGGGGACGTCACGAGACTACGTCCAGGTTTTAGACAGTCTGCGGGGACGTCACGGAGACTACGTCCAGGTTTTAGACAGTCTGCGGGGACGTCACAGAGACTACGTCCAGGTTTTAGACAGTCTGCGGGACGTCACGGAGACTACGTCCAGGTTTTAGACAGTCTGCGGGGACGTCACGAGACTACGTCCAGGTTTTAGACAGTCTGCGGGGACGTCACAGAGACTACGTCCAGGTTTTAGACAGTCTGCGGGACGTCACGGAGACTACGTCCAGGTTTTAGACAGTCTGCGGGGACGTCACGGAGACTACGTCCAGGTTTTAGACAGTCTGCGGGGACGTCACGAGACTACGTCCAGGTTTTAGACAGTCTGCGGGGACGTCACGGAGACTACGTCCAGGTTTTAGACAGTCTGCGGGGACGTCACGAGACTACGTCCAGGTTTTAGACAGTCTGCGGGGACGTCACAGAGACTACGTCCAGGTTTTAGACAGTCTGCGGGGACGTCACAGAGACTACGTCCAGGTTTTAGACAGTCTGCGGGGACGTCACAGAGACTACGTCCAGGTTTTAGACAGTCTGCGGGGACGTCACGGAGACTACGTCCAGGTTTTAGACAGTCTGCGGGGACGTCACAGAGACTACGTCCAGGTTTTAGACAGTCTGCGGGACGTCACGGAGACTACGTCCAGGTTTTAGACAGTCTGCGGGGACGTCACGGAGACTACGTCCAGGTTTTAGACAGTCTGCGGGGACGTCACAGAGACTACGTCCAGGTTTTAGACAGTCTGCGGGGACGTCACGGAGACTACGTCCAGGTTTTAGACAGTCTGCGGGGACGTCACGAGACTACGTCCAGGTTTTAGACAGTCTGCGGGGACGTCACAGAGACTACGTCCAGGTTTTAGACAGTCTGCGGGGACGTCACAGAGACTACGTCCAGGTTTTAGACAGTCTGCGGGGATGTCACTGAGACTACGTCCAGGTTTTAGACAGTCTGCGGGGACGTCACAGAGACTACGTCCAGGTTTTAAGTCACTTTTCTAACTTTATGTCACTTCAGGTCCACAAACGTAACCCTTTACCACATAAGACATCTAAAGTCTGTGTGGTGTGTTGGTGTTTGTTGTGTTGGGTGGTGTTTGTGGTGTTGGGTGGTGTTGGGTGGTGTTTGTGGTGTTGGGTGGTGTTTGATTGTGTTGGGTGGTGTTGGGTGGTGTTGGGTGGTGTTGGGTGGTGTTTGTTGTGTTGGGTGGTGTTGGGTGGTGTTGGGTGGTGTTTGGTGGTGTTTGGCGCTGATAGCAGAGGAACCCTGTCAGCCCATCAGTGAGTGGAGGAGGGTGGTGTTGGGTGGGGGTTGTTGTCAGTGTGTGGGGGGATCCTGACAGACTTGGCTGCCACTCACGGCCCCTCATCCTGATCTGCCAGGATGGACCTCAGCACAGCCCGGGTCTCTGGCAGCCCCCGCCTGTCCTCCTGTCCGCCTGTCCGCCTGTCCTCCTGTCCGCCTGTCCTCCTGTCCTCCTGTCCGCCTGTCCTCCTGTCCGCCTGTCCGCCTGTCCGCCTGCATGCCAGCACAGACTGCACAGTCTCTGGTTTTAGGGAGGGACGGCGGCTCTGCTGGCATCTTGGCTGCCGCTCTGGTGTCTTCGGGGCCTTTTTGGAGGGAAACACGTCGCCTCCGAACAAATCACTCCAAAACTTTAATGTTTGGTGCCACGTGAGCGTCAGCCCTCAGCCGGCTGAATTGATGAGAGCCTCTGATAATCCATTAAGACACGGAGAAAGGTCGCCGAGTATAAATAGCCTTCAAGGACGCCGCATGGAGTCGTGGGAGGGAAATAAAAGTGAAGAGGACACGCATGAAGCTCATTAATCCTGAACATGGAGGCGTTTGTCTGTTTGTCAGGTGACATTAGCTCCTTCTGTAGACGGGTGGACAAAATACCTGCAACATGTTCCTTGACCTGTTCCTGCCCGTGACCTCGTTGAGGAAGTTTCATGTTGTCATGTGACTAATGAAACATCTTATGTTTATTTATCATCTTATCAGTGAGTGTCTTATTCATATCATCAGTTAGCAAAGCTGCAGTGTATTAATCCCGGCTTCATACACGCTCAGATTATTTTCACTCTGCAAACCTCATGTTTTCTTTCCAAATCTGGGTCATGGACTCATTTTTATTGGGC
>CM014085.1:36195909-36218409 GCA_004119915.2 Collichthys lucidus
CCTGGACGTAGTCTCCGTGACGTCCCGCAGACTGTCTAAAACCTGGACGTAGTCTCCGTGACGTCCCTGCAGACTGTCTAAAACCTGGACGTAGTCTCCGTGACGTCCCGCAGACTGTCTAAAACCTGGACGTAGTCTCTGTGACGTCCCCACACTGTCTAAAACCTGGACGTAGTCTCCGTCGTCCCCAGACTGTCTAAAACCTGGACGTAGTCTCCGTGACGTCCCGCAGACTGTCTAAAACCTGGACGTAGTCTCCGTGACGTCCCTGCAGACTGTCTAAAACCTGGACGTAGTCTCCGTGACGTCCCCACAGGTTTCTGAAGAGCTTGTGTGGTGGCTCTGGTCGTCTCCATCTTAGCAGTCTTGCCTCCATCGGCTCCTGGCTAATGTAAACCTGGCCAGAGAGATGGAGAGCGGGTGGAGCTGGCGGCTCCATGCTCTTAATTACACTAACTAACTCTCCTCCGGTGATCTGAGCTCACAGGCTGAACTCTGCAGCTAACGAACTGAGCTAACAGCAGCTAACAGCTGCTACAGTTTACTTCACTGTCCATCAGGAAAGTCTGTAAATCACAGAATCGATGCTTCTCCGACAGATTTAATGAAAACAAGTGGAG
This sequence comes from Collichthys lucidus, assembly GCA_004119915.2. NCBI lineage: Eukaryota > Metazoa > Chordata > Actinopteri > Sciaenidae > Collichthys > Collichthys lucidus. The sequence goes on from CM014085.1 coordinate 36,196,530, forward strand.
TGTTGTTAAAGAGAGCAGGGTGTAATATGAAGTCTATGAGGTTACATGAATGCTGAACAGTAGAATTCAGAGACAGACACAGTAACAGGGAAAGAGATCACCTTCAATCCCCACATTGTCCTTTGTGTCCCCGTCCTCCCTCCCTCCCTCCATTTTTCCTCCCAGCGTCTCATTTTTCTTTCAGCACTTTATCTGGCTGGCACGGCCTCAGCCTCATGTTGGGATCTCCTACAGTGACCATTTTCAATTAATGTCTTCATTCATCAGCAGGGAGCAGTCTAATTCTGGAAGGACCGGCTCCTCCGAGCTCACGGCCTCATTTACTGCATGTTTCATTTCCAGAGCAAACTTTACGGATCAGAACCATCCGGACGTTCAAAGTGTTTCAGGTCAGAGTTCAGCACTATGACAGAAGAGGAGTGACGTCCATCAGCACATCTCACTGATGCTCAGGGGACGGATCATCGCGGACCAGTTTGAATCAGGACAACAGGTGTGAGGCAACAGGTTAGGTGTCCCCGCAGACTGTCTAAAACCTGGACGTAGTCTCTGTGACGTCCCCGCAGACTGTCTAAAACCTGGACGTAGTCTCCGTGACGTCCCCGCAGACTGTCTAAAACCTGGACGTAGTCTCTGTGACGTCCCCGCAGACTGCCTAAAACCTGGACGTAGTCTCCGTGACGTCCCCGCAGACTGTCTAAAACCTGGACGTAGTCTCCGTGACGTCCCCGCAGACTGTCTAAAACCTGGACGTAGTCTCCGTGACGTCCCCGCAGACTGTCTAAAACCTGGACGTAGTCTCCGTGACGTCCCCGCAGACTGTCTAAAACCTGGACGTGGTCTCCGTGACGTCCCCGCAGACTGTCTAAAACCTGGACGTGGTCTCCGTGACGTCCCCGCAGACTGTCTAAAACCTGGACGTACTCTCCGTGACGTCTCCGCAGACTGTCTAAAACCTGGACGTACTCTCCGTGACGTCCCCGCAGACTGTCTAAAACCTGGACGTAGTCTCCGTGACGTCCCCGCAGACTGTCTGAAACCTGGACGTACTCTCCGTGACGTCCCCGCAGACTGTCTAAAACCTGGACGTAGTCTCCGTGACGTCCCCGCAGACTGTCTAAAACCTGGACGTACTCTCCGTGACGTCCCCGCAGACTGTCTAAAACCTGGACGTACTCTCCGTGACGTCCCCGCAGACTGTCTAAAACCTGGACGTAGTCTTCGTGACGTCCCCGCAGACTGTCTAAAACCTGGACGTACTCTCCGTGACGTCCCCGCAGACTGTCTAAAACCTGGACGTAGTCTCCGTGACGTCCCCGCAGACTGTCTGAAACCTGGACGTACTCTCCGTGACGTCCCCGCAGACTGTCTAAAACCTGGACGTAGTCTCTGTGACGTCCCCGCAGACTGTCTAAAACCTGGACGTAGTCTCCGTGACGTCCCCGCAGACTGTCTGAAACCTGGACGTAGTCTCCGTGACGTCCCCGCAGACTGTCTAAAACCTGGACGTAGTCTCCGTGACGTCCCCGCAGACTGTCTGAAACCTGGACGTAGTCTCCATGACGTCCCCGCAGACTGTCTAAAACCCTAGCTATAATATAAGGCTAATATTATAAGTATTTTCAAATGACCGTTCAATAAGGACGACTGGACTAAAGTATCAAATAAGTTTAGTAAGAGCGTTTCACACACAGAAGGGGCGCAGAGAAAAGGCTCCCTGAGGAGCTCTAACCTCCCCATAGATACAGACAGCATCAGTCTTTATTTCCTCTGATAGTCACTGAAGCATTTCCCCAATTTAAAGTATCTTCTCTGACCTGACCCTGACCCTGACCCTGACCCTGACCCTGACTCTGACCCTGACCCTGACCCGCGTTCTGTTCTCACTTCTTCTGTTTTTGCATTAACCTGAACTTTACGTCACCCTGCCAGCTTTACAGCAAAGTCATATTACAGAAGTGAAACCAGAGGAAGTGGCGTACACGTCATGTGATTTAAGAAACAGTATGAACTTCATTTTTATAATAAGTAGCTACAGTTTGAAATGAATGTGATGACAGTGAACAATGAAATGCCTCGTGTAGATTTATTTGTAAATATAAAACCTGATATCTTATAAAAACTCTTTTGTCTTTCACGTACGTAACATTTACATATGTACATTTCTGTGCTGCGTGTGTGTGCAAACACGAATCACAGCTGAAGATTTCCTATCACGTCAGGCAGCCGATCGTATATCAAAGAAGGTTCGGCAGCATTGTCGTGGAGATGGACGGGCTAATTCAGGTGGCGGAGCGCGAGCAGCCGGCTTCCACCAGAATCAGCAGATGAAAGCCACCTGGCCCGGCCGGCCGCCGGAGCTGCCTCGAGAGGAACATTTCAAAAGGTTGGAGGAATAAAAGTTTGCTTTCAGGGAGCCCACTCAGGGGAGAGCAGGTATTTTGTGAACTTCAGTTCCAGTCTCTAATCTGCAGTCACAACAAAGGAGGCTTTATGCGGAGCAGGGGAAATCTTAGATCCAGCTTTCACCCAACCCCCCAACACACACACACACACACACACACACACACACACACACATCCCAAAACCACCATTTCAAATTATTGGCCTTCCTCATTACAGGAGATAGAAAGTGGCCGGCCTGCGTCTCTTGCACTTGATACAGCTGACGGTGAAGAAGACATTCCTTTCCTCAGATAACTCAACGTGTCCTGCAGTCGGCATAACACCGATTCAATCAAGGAAGACGCACGAGCTTCAATTCAGAGATCTTTGAGTCGACCTCAGTGAAACGTGACTGCTCCTCTGAATATTAATATCCTCATGTCGGATTAATGCTGGACAGAAAAGCCTGAAGAGTTCATTGGGTGACTGAGGTGGAAACCTGCTGAGCTGACAGAGGATTAGTCATGAACGTCCCATCAGGTGCAGCTATGACAGGATTACACAATTAATATATAAATAAACATTTCCAAAATCTAACATCCGCTGACACCAAGAGGAAGAAAGGATGGAGTCCAGTGATCCACGTTCAGGGTCAGCAGGTCCTCGTGCTGTGTGAGATGATTGAAGGTCGGCCTGCAGCTCTTGGACTCCTGAGGCTTCGTGGTACTGTACCACATCGGGTTGACGGTCTCACGTACTCATGCTCACAGATATTTAGACTTCCTGTTTGAGGAGCAGGTCATGAAGATGTTTGTTCCTGTGATTCTCTGCTGGTTTGTGGACAAAATAAATTCGATTCTTTATGTTACTTTGTCCAAATTGTCTGTTCATGTGTTAATATATTAAGATCCATCTCTCTGTTAGTTAGTGGGAGGTTCTGTTTGGTTCTGTTCGTACTGCATTAAACTCTGTGATGACAAACAGCCTCAGGTTTTGAAGACTGAAATCCCTCTGCAGAGCTCAGTGCTGGTACGGACTGAGCGTGTTTGGACTTTCAGCTTTCACCTCTCCAGGTGTGATGTGATCGAGCTGCTGATCTCTGGCGTCTTGATGCAGGTGAAGTGTCCTCTCTGTGGAGAAGTGTTTGTTGTGTCGCTGCTGCTGGCAGGAGAGGCCCGGCTGAGCTGCCAGGACCAGGAGAGGAGCTGCCAGGACCAGGAGAGGAGCTGCCAGGACCAGGAGAGGAGCTGCCAGGACCAGGAGAGGAGCTGCCAGGACCAGGAGAGGAGCTGCCAGGACCAGGAGAGGAGCTGCCAGGACCAGGAGAGGAGCTGCCAGGACCAGGAGAGGAGCTGCCAGGACCAGGAGAGGAGCTGCCAGCCGCCGTCTCTGCAACCAGAGAGGCAGCTTCGGCCTGACAGGGTAAGAACCTGAAAAACCTCCATCAATATTGACTGACGGAGGTTTGAAGTGATGTCTCATGCTCTCTGTGTGTCGTTACAAAGCTCAGCAGTCCTGCAAGCTTCAGAGAGATATGCACCTGAGAGAAGACGCACAAATTCAAAGACAGATATTTTATCTTTGGACTGAATTCATATATATTCTCAATATGAAATCTTAATCTGGGACAGACTGTGTCACATGAAATGAGTCTGCGTCCAGTTTCTAGACAGTCTGCGGGGACGTCACGGAGACTACGTCCAGGTTTTAGACAGTCTGTGGGGATGTCACGGAGACTACGTCCAGGTTTTAGACAGTCTGCGGGGACGTCACGGAGACTACGTCCAGGTTTTAGACAGTCTGCGGGGACGTCTCAGAGACTACGTCCAGGTTTTAGACAGTCTGCGGGGACGTCACAGAGACTACGTCCAGGTTTTAGACAGTCTGCGGGGACGTCACGGAGACTACGTCCAGGTTTTAGACAGTCTGCGGGGACGTCACGGACACTACGTCCAGGTTTTAGACAGTCTGCAGGGACGTCTCAGAGACTACGTCCAGGTTTTAGACAGTCTGCGGGGACGTCACGGAGACTACGTCCAGGTTTTAGACAGTCTGCGGGGACGTCACAGAGACTACGTCCAGGTTTTAGACAGTCTGCGGGGACGTCACAGAGACTACGTCCAGGTTTTAGACAGTCTGCAGGGACGTCACGGAGACTACGTCCAGGTTTTAGACAGTCTGTGGGGACGTCACAGAGACTACGTCCAGGTTTTAGACAGTCTGCAGGGACGTCACGGAGACTACGTCCAGGTTTTAGACAGTCTGTGGGGACGTCACGGAGACTACGTCCAGGTTTTAGACAGTCTGCGGGGATGTCACGGAGACTACGTCCAGGTTTTAGACAGTCTGCGGGGATGTCACGGAGACTACGTCCAGGTTTTAAGTCACTTTTCTAACTTTATGTCACTTCAGGTCCACAAACGTAACCCTTTACCACATAAGACATCTAAAGTCTGTGTGGTGTGTTGGTGTTTGATTGTCTTGGGTGGTGTTGGGTGGTGTTTGGTGCTGATAGCAGAGGAACCCTGTCAGCCCATCAGTGAGTGGAGGAGGGTGGTGTTGGGTGGGGGTTGTTGTCAGTGTGTGGGGGGATCCTGACAGACTTGGCTGCCACTCACGGCCTCTCATCCTGATCTGCCAGGATGGACCTCAGCACAGCCCGGGTCTCTGGCAGCCCCCGCCTGTCCTCCTGTCCGCCTGTCCTCCTGTCCGCCTGTCCTCCTGTCCGCCTGTCCTCCTGTCCGCCTGCATGCCAGCACAGACTGCACAGTCTCTGGTTTTAGGGAGGGACGGCGGCTCTGCTGGCATCTTGGCTGCCGCTCTGGTGTCTTCGGGGCCTTTTTGGAGGGAAACACGTCGCCTCCGAACAAATCACTCCAAAACTTTAATGTTTGGTGCCACGTGAGCGTCAGCCCTCAGCCGGCTGAATTGATGAGAGCCTCTGATAATCCATTAAGACACGGAGAAAGGTCGCCGAGTATAAATAGCCTTCAAGGACGCCGCATGGAGTCGTGGGAGGGAAATAAAAGTGAAGAGGACACGCATGAAGCTCATTAATCCTGAACATGGAGGCGTTTGTCTGTTTGTCAGGTGACATTAGCTCCTCCTGTAGACGGGTGGACAAAATACCTGCAACATGTTCCTTGACCTGTTCCTGCCCGTGACCTCGTTGAGGAAGTTTCATGTTGTCATGTGACTAATGAAACATCTTATGTTTATTTATCATCTTATCAGTGAGTGTCTTATTCATATCATCAGTTAGCAAAGCTGCAGTGTATTAATCCCGGCTTCATACACGCTCAGATTATTTTCACTCTGCAAACCTCATGTTCACTTTCCAAATCTGGGTCATGGACTCATTTTTATTGGGCATCAAAATGTGAATCAATGCAGTGAAATGTGAATTTATTTTCCTGGTTAAAATTAAAGAGGAACAGGAACGAGACTTTAAACACAGAAAAGATTTCTCAGTTTGTTTGGGCACATTTCTCCTCTGGACCTCGAGCTGAATTAAAACGTGTGATTAAACAGGAATGAAAATAGAATATTGAAGATTATATTGTTAGATAGATCCCACAACTCTGACCCACTTTAAGTTTAAACTAAACTTTCTGCCTCAGCTGGTGAACTATCAGAGTCTGTCCTGCGCAGTCCTGTCTGTAATCAAAGCTGTTTTACTGTCAGCGTAATCCAGATGAATCCACTGACACTGACTCAGGTCAGAGGTCACAGAGCTCGTCGTCGACCCTTGAATCAAAACCCAAACCTGATTTATCCAAAGCTCTCCTGCTTCAGTCCGACACACCTGAGGAAACCACACATCTTTTGATTGGTCGATGACAGTCTGACTGCAGACAGTGTGAAACCTGTTTTTGGATGGCGTGTCGTACCGAGCTGTTCGGACCGTCGTGCAGTTTGTTGATAATCGACCTGAACACGACGAGAACGAGCCGACACGACCACGTCCAAACTCACAGAGAGCGCTTTGACCCAACATGTTGGCTCTGAGTGACAGAGAGGCAGATGGTGCTCATGGCGAACGCTCAAAACCCTCCACACACACACACACACACACACACACACACACACACACACACACACACACACACACACACTGGTGCATGTTGTCTGCCAGGGGCCTCTGGGCTCTGTGGCTGCCTCTACATTCACCATCCAATATGTTTGAACAATAACACACACACACACACACACACACACACACACACACACACACACACACACACACACACACACACACACACACACACACACACACACACACACACACACTCAGCAGCTGCTTGTACAGTGGAGGTGTCAGCTCTGTTGTGTGCAGACTCTTCAGTAGAATACATTAACCTCGTGGTCCACAGAGTCTCTGCAGTGACAGTCTGTGAGCCCGCCGGGCTCCTATTGGACCAGCACTGCGCTCGCTGCAGTCCTGGGCTCTGATTGGCTGTCAGCCGTTTGTTTAATCACATGTGGTGACGTGTCATGGAGGTCTAAACGGGTCCACCGGGTGACAAAATGAACGAACCAAACCAACAGTTCGGATTCTGTGCACTATGTTCTCATTGATCCTGGAACCCCCTCCATGACTCCAAGATTCTCTTCAAGGACCCTTGAAACCATATGAAGGATAATTCTAGCCTGCTCCTGCTACCCTGGAATCTCCAAAAGACTCCAGGTACGTCTTCAAAACCCAGCAAAGGCCCATGGAACGCCTTGAAAGAAGATTTTAAGGCTTCTCGGGAACCCTGACCCTGGAACTCCCTCCATGACTCCAGGATTCCATGTAGTGACCTTTCAAACCATTCTAGCCTGCTCAAAGATATCTGGGACCCTGGAACCTCCAAAGGTTACATATACATCTTCAAGGACTCCTCAAAACCCAGCAAGGACACTTAGAACATCATCGAGGATGATTTAAGGCCCCTGATACCTTCTCAATGATGTTTTTGAACTCTGGACCAGAAATGTCAGCGTGCCCCCTCCCCTCCCCTCCCCTCCCCTCCCCTCCCCTCCCCTCCCCTCCCCTCCCCCTTCTGTCTGTCCGTGTCGAGGGCGTGGCCTCTGGTTTTCCCTCTCACCTGCCTGATCTCCACCTGTTCCTCATCATCCAATCAGCCTCCGCAGTACAAAACACCAGCTCGTCCTGCGTCGTCTCCGTTTTGGACCTCACCACGCCTCCGCTGGCTTCCCTTGAAGTACATTTATCTAGTACTTGAAGTAGTATATGAACGCAGGTTGTAGTCTGCACGTGGTTGGTAGATTCCTCGGCAGTATCCGAGCCGTGGACGTGGTTTTACGAGCCGAGCATCTGCAGCTGACGAACATGTTTTCGTCCTCTCCGTCTCTCCGCTCGAGAACAATGAAGTCATTATTGCTCTGATTTGTTTCTTCTGCTCAGTGAACCAGATGTCTGGATGATCTGCAGTGTGTTTCTAATCGTCAGAGCACGTGTCCAGCAGGTCCATATTACTGTCCACGCTGCATTCAGGGAACACGGCAAACATCTGTACACCGGAGCATTCATCTCTGAGAGACACTAAAGATTCAGTTTATACAGGAAACCAGGATAGTTTATGAGATATGTGCATATAAATACATAAACCTGTTTGTGATTAGAATCACCACGTCCCACAGACTGTCTAAAACCTGGACGTAGTCTCCGTGACGTCCCCGCAGACTGTCTAAAACCTGGACGTAGTCTCTGTGACGTCCCCGCAGACTGTCTAAAACCTGGACGTAGTCTCCGTGACGTCCCCGCAGACTGTCTAAAACCTGGACGTAGTCTCTGTGACGTCCCCGCAGACTGTCTAAAACCTGGACGTAGTCTCCGTGACGTCCCCGCAGACTGTCTAAAACCTGGACGTAGTCTCCGTGACGTCCCCGCAGACTGTCTAAAACCTGGATGTAGTCTCCGTGACGTCCCCACAGACTGTCTTAAACCTGGATGTAGTCTCTGTGACCTCCCCGCAGACTGTCTAAAACCTGGACGTAGTCTCTGTGACGTCCCCGCAGACTGTCTTAAACCTGGACGTAGTCTCCGTGACGTCCCCGCAGACTGTCTAAAACCTGGACGTAGTCTCCGTGACGTCCCCGCAGACTGTCTAAAACCTGGACGTAGTCTCCGTGACGTCCCCGCAGACTGTCTAAAACCTGGACGTAGTCTCCGTGACGTCCCCGCAGACTGTCTAAAACCTGGACGTAGTCTCCGTGACGTCCCCGCAGACTGTCTAAAAGCTGGACGTAGTCTCCCTGACGTCCCCGCAGACTGTCTAAAACCTGGACGTAGTCCCCATGACGTCCCCGCAGATTGTCTAAAACCTGGACGTAGTCTCTGTGACGTCCCGACAGACTGCCTAAAACCTGGACGTAGTCTCTGTGACGTCCCGACAGACTGCCTAAAACCTGGACGTAGTCTCTGTGACGTCCCCGCAGACTGTCTAAAACCTGGACGTAGTCTCCGTGACGTCCCCGCAGACTGTCTAAAACCTGGAGGTAGTCTCCGTGACGTCCCGACAGACTGTCTAAAACCTGGACGTAGTCTCCGTGACGTCCCCGCAGACTGTCTAAAACCTGGAGGTAGTCTCCGTGACGTCCCGACAGACTGTCTAGAACCTGGATGTAGTCTCTGGCTGTCCAAAGACAGGACAATTGAATTTACATACCTCCTGGAGAAGAGAGAAAAAATGAACCTGATGTTTTTATTAATCATTCAGTGACCTCCTCAGATTCATCTTGCAGACTCTGTGAGGGTCCTGATCCACAGTTTGAGAACCCCTGCTTCATGACAGTGCCCCGTGCACAAAGCTTCTGACATGAACACCATCAGCCCAGTCCAACACCTTCTGGATGAAGTGGAACTCCGACCATGAGCCAAACTGGAGCGTCCGTTCATCGTGCAGCGTTTCTTCTCAGATGTTCACAGACTTCATGTGGATGCACAGGCGATGTCTTTGTGTCAGCAGCAGCGTCGATCTTCACTGAACTGATCCAACCAGAAACTGAAGAAAACACGTGTGACTGGTGAAACAGCTCTGGATCAGTCCGGTCTGTCAGGTGGTCCTGATTCCTCACCAGCCCTTGAGGAGAATAATCAGTTCCTGTTGTTGAGCTCAAAGCCATTTGGCCTATTTACACTTCATGCTGAGCACAATGTGTACACTGACAGCAGCAGAAATGAAGGAGGATGTGTGGTATTCATCCCTCTGCTGTCTCAACCACCTGGAACACAAATCAGCATCTGACAGCAATCAGGACGAAGAGGCAGAAATGCATGAAAACAAACACTCGTGTTTGGAGCGCAGGCTTCCTGGCTTTTGTCAAACGCTCCGTTTGAGCCATCCTCTAATGTTCTGCAAGTGCAGATGCTGCAGAGCTAAACATTTGAAATGAGTGGGGGGAAGAACAACACGAGAATACACAGGAGATGCCGCGAACAAGATCCGCTGGGCCCAGAGTCGACGAGGAGAGCAGAGAGAAGACAAAAGGGTCATTTAATATGGCTGATGTGGTGAACGTGGCAGCTGGTGAGCCGTCCCCGTTAATGTGTCTTCATATGGACACTTTGGCTTCACTGAGCTTCAGCGGGACAGCCAGCCGGGCGGGTGGCAGGCGGATGGATGGATGGGTGGGTGGATGCAGTGCTGGGTGGCAGGGTGCTGCTGCTGCTGCTGCTGTGACGGCCCGGGGGCACCGCCGTGCTCCACAAAGGAGGGAAAGAGAAAACAGATGTTGACAATCAGGTCTTTTCTTCTCTCTCCGGTTGGCGAGAGGAAGGAAGCGAAATGCACATATTTGGGTAACTTATTGGATTTTGGGGATAAATTGGAGAAACGTGTCGAGGCTCGTACTGCTGACAGGATCCGGCTGCAGTTCAGACGATGGAGGCATCAACACGCTGACGGGGAGTTTGTGTTCATATTAAATGTTTTTACAAGCTTCCACATTTCAAAGATTTCACTGACAATGAAACAAACACAGAGAAACACAGAAATGTTTGTTTTCATATTATTCTTTTTTATCTTCAAGTATTTGTTCATAATTCATAAAAACGTCTTTTTTTTCTTGCAGTAAAATGTTTAAAAAATGACGTACGAGGCCGGATAAACTGAGTTTGTTTGTGTTTATTAAACGTCTGTAAATTTATCTCAGAGGACATGACGTCAGATTCCTGTCAGATGTTCTGGTGTTTCTGGATGTTGATGTCTGTCTTTGTCTCTCTGGGCGAGTCTGAACTTCACCTGTAGATGCCGCTGCCTGAGGGGTCAAAGGTCATGAAGGACGTTCACTGTTGGTTTTGGGCCAGGGTCTGATTCTCTGAATCTTTGACTGATATTCTGCAGAAATTCCTTCAGACTGAGAGTCCACAAACGTTCTTCGCGTCACCTGTGACCAATGAACCTGTTCAGCTGTGGAAGCTTCAGACAGTTTGTTCAGCTTCACTGAGACGTGTTGCTGCATCAAATCCAGCGAATATTTAAAAATCTTAATTAATATTAAAGTTCCATATCGCTGTCTGCTGGTCCTGAACGTGTTCCTGCAGTCTCAGTACTAACACGAGATATATTCAAATAAAGTTAAATATACTTTCAAAGTATTATTAGCATTGACACAATGAACTGTTAGAGACTCAGAGGGCGACATGTAGAAACACTTTGTTCAATTTTCATGACTGCAAATATAAAATCGGTTTATTTGTAATTACAGATGTAATTTTAACGAATCATAAAAAATTATATAAATTTTCTGTATGTATGAAATGAAACATGAACATCAAACTGACTTCACTTCACACATTCTTTATTACAGAGTCAGAGCACAAACCTTTAGTCCAGTCAGATGGAGTCAATCAATAAATCAATAAAGTAATTAATAAATGAACGTGTGTTTCCTCTTGAAGACAAAATAGATAAAGACAGTAACACAACACTGCCTCCTGCTGGGAGGAGCTCAATCAATGAGCAGCTGCATTTTTACAGTTTCTATGTGTGAACAGTGTTTAACAACACAAATATTATATATAATAATATTATATACTATAATAATATTATATACTATAATAATTAAAGTTATTTTACACGTGTCATCCAGCTGTGCTGTGCGTTCACTTATCATATTTATCATGCACGGAGGAATCACTGAGTGACCGAGGGAGGATTTACACGTGTTCACACACACACACACACACACACACACACACACACACACACACACACACACACACACACACACACACACACACACACACACACACACACACAGCTCCTCTGGTAATACTGTACCAAACACACACACACACAGATTTTATTTGGTCTTTATGTAAATGCATGAAATTAAAGTGAAGGTGAAGCTGACAAATGTGTTAAAGAAAACTTCATTATTAAATTAAATCTAAATATTTTATTCAAACACTGACAACATGTAACCTGCAATACAAGTGTTTAAATGTTAAAATGTAATATTTAAAATAACTTTAACATCCTCCTGATCCACAGGTTCAGTCATGTGACACTTGGTACTGCGCATGTTCTCCGTCACTCAGGCCCACCTGTCACTGTCACTGCAGCCGTGAACCGTGAGCTCTGCCCGGTGTTTCGGTTTATCGAGCGACCGTGTTAAGTGACGACCTTCAATGAAGAAACACGACAACAAACATAATAATAATAATAATAATAATAATAATAATAATTATTATTATTATTATTATTATTATTTACATTGTAACGTTTGGAAAACCAGCTCCGATAGCCGCGCGTATCTCTCCAGTTAACACGGTCGCTCGTTAAACCGAAACACCGGCTGTGCTCGGTGAAGCCGTGGAGACAAAAAGGAGAAGAAGAACTGTCGGACTTTTAATGGATTACGGTGTCAAACTGTGAGTTTACTTATTTATTATTATTATATTATTATGTTCAGCTCTCTGTCCGCGGTCCTTGCTTCAAGTTCAGCGGCTAACTCCGAGCTAACGGCTACCTCTGAGCTAACGGCTACCTCTGAGCTAACGGCTAACGGCTACCTCTGAGCTAACGGCTACCTCTGAGCTAACGGCTACCTCTGAGCTAACGGCTACCTCTGAGCTAACGGCTAACTCCGAGCTAACGGCTAACTCTGAGCTAACGGCTAACTCTGAGCTGAGCTAATAACTTTAGCTGATATTTGACTTTTTAACGGTTTGAGCAGCTAAAACAGTTAAAACAGGTGAAACTTCGTTTGTCAACTTAATTTAATCAACAGTTAACGAGACATTTTAGTGAGAAAGTTCAGTGTGACTCGGCTGTTAGCTTGTTTTAGCAACTAAACGGCTGTGAGTTAACGGTTTAGCAGCTAAGCTAACAGGGGCGTGTGGAGGGAAAACAACAAGTTTATTCACTTTATTATTATTATTTATTTATTATATATTTCTGTTTGTTAAGTTGAGTTTCTTATTTTCAGTAATTTTGTTTAAACTATGTAGACGATGGTTTGTGGTAGCCAGTTAGCTAACAGTTTGCCAACAGATGATTTTAAATATATTTAAATATATTAATATATTTAAATATATTAATATATTTAAATATATATTAATATATTTAACTTTTAAAACTTTCAACTTAATTTTAGCCAATAAAATGTTCAGATTAATTTCAGGTTAGCTAACGGTTTAATTAACAGTTTAGTAGGGAAGCCCTGAGCGGTCATTTCCTCCTTGTGATAACGAGTTAATTTAATTTATTTGTTAATGATGTCATCATGTCGGAATAAGAAACGGCGTCCTGAGATAACAAGATAATGAAACTTTGTTATCTCGAGATGTTTGATATTTTACATAAAAATATAATGTATGTATATACTGCTCGGGGCTTCCATAGTTTGTGTTTCAGTTTTGAACAGCTGATATGTAAATTAGTTTATTTATCGTAAACAGTGAGTTAACTTCAGCTCATTGTTAAATAATAATACTTATTATAATTAATAATAATAAAGTTATTTTGAGATGATTGCTGTTTTTTTCAGTTCTCAGGCCAGCGTTCGGTTCATAGTCACATTTTTTGATTAACGAAGAACTGAGCTGAGATTAAAGTCAGTGTTCAGAATGTAAAAGATTATTTTGATCGTCACACAGAAAGCTGATAATATAAAATGCAGATTTACGTCACAGATTATAATTTCTAGATATTGTAAAGGTGTAATGTTTCGACTCTTTCTGGTCACTCAAACATTTCTCCGTCGTTCTCAGGCTCTCTCCACACACGCTGGGTCTGGTGCAGCTCGTTAGTTTATCTCGTTAGTTTATCTCGTTAGTTTATCTCGTTAGTTTATCTCGTTAGTTTATCTCGTTAGTTTAGCTCGTTAGTTTAGCTGACTGTTGACCTCTGTAGCACCGTCACACGCTCATATTTGTAAGCAGTGGTTTAAGCGGTGCAGTCTGGTGTAGACAGCCTTACTTTCAAAGTTTTCATCCCACCTCCACCTCACCCCCACCCGTCGCCTCACCTCCTGGCCCGGTGTACCTTACCCCCCAACAACCCCGGCGTCCCTCTGTATCTCCGGCTGAATCGCATTCCTCCGCTTGGCCGCCACAATGGGAGAACTGTTTGATGGCGGCTCTGGTCTGGTTCAGGTATTCCCCCTCTGATTAGGAACCTGAGCTTCACAGACCCCCCGCACCTCCTCCTGAGCCCTTTATTAGCCCATCACAACCCCATCCACCCGCCCCATCCACCCGCTGCCTTCAGCACAAACACACACACAGGTTGAAGTGTGTTTGTGTTTGTTGATGTGACGTGGCGGGACGAGAGCGGCCTGCAAGAAAAAGCAGAAACACGGACGACTCAACAAATTCAAAAACATTTCAACAGTTTCCTCATGAAAATATGATGAAATGAAAAAATCAACACGACTTGATTTAAAACATTGTAAAGGTTCAAAATAATAAAGATAAAAGACGTCATCGAACATTTTAAATATTCATAAATAAAAATCACACATGAATTCATATTTAAATGAAAACATCGGATTTACATTTCATGGATTTTTTTCTACATGACTGGATGCAACATTTTATTCTGAAAAATTCTCAAGTTAAAACTTTAAACAAAGAGAGAAAGTCTGGCATGAATTAAACTTTAATGTTTCCACGTTATGATGCGTCAAACTTTAATACTTCAGGAAGAATATTTCAAATTATTATTTAACAACAAAAATAATTTAGACAATTTAAACTTTATTTATTAAACGCTCTTTATGATGAGCTTCTGATCTGTAAAATACTGAGTGTTCTATATTTATGTGTCATGTTCATTAAACTTGAAGTGTTGCTCTGACTTACTGTTTCAGGCAGCCGGCGGCCAGCGTCCTCTCGGTGTCTCTCCAGGCTTCACGGGATCCTTCGGTCTGGAGGTATTTATGCCAAAACACACGAGTTTTCTGCTGAAAGAGGGATGGAGGGGTGAGGATGGGGATGGAGGAGGGTGGAGGGGAGAACGAAAAGGGGGGAGAAAGGATGGAAACCCAAAACAAAACATAGCATGATAGTCTGTAAGCAGTTCCATGTGTCCGAGGACTGATCGCCCCGTGCAGCTTCAGCTCTCTCCCTCTCTGTCTCTCCTTTCTCCTTCTCTCTCCTCTCTCCCACTCTCTCTCTCCTTCCCTCTCCTCTCTCTCTCTCACTCTCTCTCACTCTCTACCTGCCTCCGTCTCATTAAAGTCACCATAAAAAAGCCGTACAAGTTGTTTGGAGTCAGTTCAGCCGGACTGCCTCGTCGTCTTCTCCTGCTGCTGGTGATGATGATGATGAAGAACGAGCCCTAATTATACCCGAGGAGGGAGAAAAAAGGGGGTGAAGCGACCTGGTGGTGTACGGCGATGCGGAAGAAAGGCTCATCATCCCGCTCGTGTGTGCGTGTTTAGTGTGTGTGTGTGTGTGTGTGTGTGAGAGAGAGAGAGAGAGAGGGGGTGTGTGTTTCCCTCTCTGAGCAGATGACTGCCGCTCACCTTGCCACGGGGTCTGCATGAGATTGGTTCATTGTCAAGGAGCTTTTTTTTTTTTTTTACCCATGATTCCATATGGTATGGAGCGGGCTACATGTTGCCCAACATGCCAGTGCAAATGTTTTCTCAATTAGGTGTCTTCTTATCTCCGGTGAGCGCGCTCGCATCAGATGAAGCTTGCTGACAGCGTCATGGCAGGGAAAACCTCGGAAGGCTCCATCAAATGGCAGCTCTGCTACGACATCTCAGCCAGGACCTGGTGGATGGTGAGCGGGCTGACTTTCTTTCTGTTTGTGCTGCTTTATTCTTTAAAAGACAAACATCTGCTCCTCGTCCTCCTCTGTCTTCTTCTTTGGCTGAGCGTTCACAGACAGCAGCTTTGTTTTATTTGGTGGATTTGTGAGCGGCTCAACTGTTTGTTGTTTTAATCTGTCAGCGCCACCCTCGCCTCGTCCCGTTAGCGGATGCCGGGTTTCCAGTTGAGGTCTGCAGCCGTGTTTGGGGGTTTGCCGCTGTCGTCCTTCTTCTCTCGCTCCGTCTGATTAACAGAAACTTTCCTGCTTTTGTTTCTGCTCGCTCTCTGAGAATGGGCTGAACATCTCGCTCCGCTCGCCCCCTGGGCTCTGACACTTTCACTGCCCGCCCGGCTCAGCCCGCAGTGTCCCGGGACACGCCGGGGCTCCGGCTGAGGCGCTGGGACCACATTTAGCAGCTTGTCGTGGTCAGCGAGGCCAGCCGACCTTTGACACCCCCCGTCACTGCTGCTGTGGTGGCTGTGAGGATGGAGGGAAGGTGGGGGTGAAGTGTGAGCACACAGACGGGGGTGTGTGTGTTGGAGGGGTCGGGGGAGTTTTGGTGGCTCACAATAGTCTATTGTGACCGGCTCGTCCAAATGAGCCAGAGAGATGAAAGAGCGGCGAGAGTTCATTAGAGGACAGCTCGTTATGACTCCCCGCGCTGTGTTTAACGCGACCGGGCAGCGCCGGCTCGGTCCGGACTCGTGGGCTCGGTGACTTCTGCAGAGTTTTGGTGCTGCAGGTTCTCTCGCCGCTCCGGGCTGAATAAAAAGAGTTGTGTTGCCAAACAGACAAAGGCTGCTTTATCCTCTCCGTAACAGGACCGTGAACTTTGTGAATTCCTCTCGGTCAAACCAAAACCACCACACACACAACACACACACACACACACACCACACACACACACAACACACACACCACCACACACACACACACACACTTTCACCATCCAGCCCAGCAGCAGGACGGCGGCGGCAGCGGGAAGCCCGTGGATGTTGATGGGAGGTTTTTTACTCTGCTGGTCGTGGTGGCCAAGGAGTGTGTGTGTGTGTGTGTGTGTGGTGTGTGTGTGTGTGTGTGTGTGTGTGTGTGTGTGTGTGTTGTGGAGGCTCGGTTGGTGGGTGGGAGAGTTTCACCCCCCCGGTGTGTGTCTGAATGTGCCGGCTGGCTCGGGTGGAGCGACGTTTGTTTTTATTAAAAAGTGATTATTATGTTTAAAATATTTAAGGAAATCTTTGTAAAATCTCACAGATGATTTTTGTTTTTATCAATTTTCTTAAAATTTAAAACACGTCCTGAAAATCCACAAACGCTTCAAACATTTAAACTCATTTAAAAATCTGAAATTAATTAGTCTGTTTGTCTCTGACCTGTTTTAATGTTTTAGTTAATTCTGCTTTTTATTATTTGTGTTGACAAATTATCGAATTTCTTAATTAAATACAAATTAATCTTGCAACAAAAATGACTTAAATTAAACATTTAATCAAATGTGATGCAGTTAAGTTAAATTTTTTATGTAAAAACTAAAATTTTATTTAAACAAATTGCTTCATTAATTTTTCAGCCACAATAAAATATAAAAAATCTTTTCTGTCCTTTAAAGATCATTAAAAAATAAACATAATAATAATTATTGAGTCGTCAGCGCTGCTCGTCGTTAATGAGTCGGCATCAGTCCGTCCGAGTCTGGAGCTTCAGGATTAAAATCAGACGGTTTTTAATTTAGTGTGTGACAGATTTTAGTTTTTAATCTCATTTAAATTTATAATTTTCTAAGTCCATAAACTGTGATCAGATGTGCTGCTTAATTTAATTTGTTCACTTTTAATCCTGACGAACATTTTTAATTCAGACTCTTTAAAAAATGTTTTTCTGTTTTTTTAATGTTTTGATTTTAAATTAAACAAATGAAAAATAAGTCTTTTATTTTTTAATGTTCTGAGCCCTTTATTTTCTCTGGACTGTTATTTTGAAAAGCTGCGAACGGCTCCTGAAACTTTCCCTCACAAACGTCTGAACATTTCCAGATAAATTTCCTCTGGACACTCGAATGTTTCTTCTTTTCTTCTGTTTCCATGAAGATCCTGAACAATCCCACTTCAAATCAAACACGCTAAGATCACGCTTGAAGTGCTGCCACTGTGTGTGTGTGTGTGTGCAGGGCGTATTAATATATAACATAATATTTTAACATTTAACGTGACAGTTTGAAGCTGAACAACAAACACAGAGAAACATGAAGAACGTTTAATGTTTTTTAATTAAATGCTGGAGATCAGCGTTCTCTAACGAGCCGTGCTGCTGCTCCACAGGGGTTAACGGGATTTCTGCACCACGACAAGCGAACGCACCATAATCCATTTGTCAATGAGCAGACCCCCTCCATAACACACACACACACACACACACACACACACACACACACACCACACACAACACACACACACTTACATCTTTAAATGAACACATTAAAATAAAAACAGACGACGTGTTGAGTTCATCAGCTCAGCGTTCTTCAGACGTTCTGTCGTGTCGTCATGTTAAATTTAATTTTAACTGACCAACAAAACTTCATAAAATAAAAAATATTGTTGAAAAATAACAGAAGAAAAATGATTTTAGATGTTCTAATATAAAATATGAACAGAGTAAATTAAACCGGAGAGAATAATAACGAGTTGTTGGATCTTTGTTGGAGCGTCGTCGTCCTCGTTACACGTTTTAATGTGTGCAGAGAAGAAGAGTCTCTGTGTTCAGGTGACCTCGTGTGGTCACGTGACTTTCTTTGACCTCATCACACTTGTTGTTTCGTTTGGACGGCGTGTTGCAAACTGACATTTAAAGCTGCACAGGATGTGACCATAAAAGGTGATAAATGTTGTGAGGTCATAGCTGAGGTCGACCAGGACAAAGACGTTTCAGTGAGTCGAGGGAAAGTCGCGGCGGTGAGCATCCGTCCTGATCTGCGTGGTCGCAGCTGTGAGTCAGTGGATTGTAGCGGGCTGACGGCGGCTCGGCTCGGCTCTGTGGTCTGTGTGAGATCCAGCTCGTTAGTCAGACTCTGTTTAAAAGCAACATTAATGAGAGACACAGCAGAGCAGAGAGGACGTGAGGATTCAGTCTTTACTTTTAGATCAGTTTTAGGAGGAGTTCACCTGCAGACTGACTCCAACAACAGCACACCTGTCTCCTGTGGCACCTTTAACATGGTTCTGATCCGCAGCAGCGTCTGTTCACACGGCATCAGTTCAGATTTTACAATGACTCTGAGTCATGATGAGGGCTGCAGCTGTCCAATATTTTAGTAATCGAGTAATCAGATGAAATTATTTTCGGACTATTGAGCGCACCTGAATATAAATTTATAATAAAAGAAAATACATTTTGTACATATATAGGCCGCACTTGAATATAAGCTGCAGGTTTTCATGTTGTAGCATATTTACACAGACAGTACACGGAAGATTTTGTTTTAATTTAAGACACGCTTTTTTTCAAACTGCGCCTGAAAATCGGCAGTGCGGCACCAACACGGCATCAACACGGCATCAACACGGCATCAACACGGCATCAACACGGCATCAACACTGCATCAACACGGCATCAACACCACGCCACCAACGCCATCAACGCCACCAACGCCACCAACGCCATCAACGCCACCACCAACACGCCACCACCAACACCACGCCACCACCAACACCACGCCACCACCAACACGCCACCACCAACA
Source organism: Collichthys lucidus (assembly GCA_004119915.2). Taxonomy (NCBI): domain Eukaryota; kingdom Metazoa; phylum Chordata; class Actinopteri; family Sciaenidae; genus Collichthys; species Collichthys lucidus. Next base: position 36,215,925 of record CM014085.1, read on the forward strand.
CCACGCCACCACCAACACCACGCCACCAACACGCCACCACCAACACGCCACCACGCCACCAACACCACGCCACCACCAACACGCCACCACCAACACGCCACCACCAACACGCCACCACCACCACGCCACCACCACCACGCCACCACCACCACGCCACCACCAACACGCCACCAACACCACGCCACCACCAACACGCCACCAACACCACGCCATCAACACGCCACAAACGTGAGCTTTACATTTAATTAAACGAGGCTCGACCATTTTTTGTAATCAAGTTACTCGAGGACTCATGACGCCTTATGTTAGCACAGCAGGACACTGAAGGCTGGTGAACATCTGATGCGTTAGTCGAACTTCAAACCAAAGTTTATTTCAACTTTGAGCTTTTTAAAGCACGACGCTGCGGAGACTGTCCCTTTAACGAAGAGACTCCACCTCACCTGAAGGTGGGAAAACGTGTGACTGTCCCTTTAATCGAAGAGACTCCACCTCACCTGAAGGTGGGAAAACGTGTGACTGTCCCTTTAACGAAGAGACGCCACGTCACCTGAAGGCTGGAAAACGTGTGACTGTCCCTTTAACGAAGAGACGCCACCTCACCTGAAGGCTGGAAAACGTGTGACTGTCCCTTTAACGAAGAGACGCCACGTCACCTGAAGGCTGGAAAACGTGTGACTGTCCCTTTAACGAAGAGACGCCACCTCACCTGAAGGCGGGAAAAGTGTGACTGTCCCTTTAACGAAGAGACGCACACTCACCTGAAGGCGGGAAAACGTGTGACTGTCCCTTTAACGAAGAGACGCCACCTCACCTGAAGGCGGGAAAACGTGTGTGACTGTCCCTTTAACGAAGAGACGCCACGTCACCTGAAAGGGGGAAAACGTGTGACTGTCCCTTTAACGAAGAGACGCCACCTCCCTGAAGGCGGGAAAAACGTGGACTGTCCCTTTAACGAAGAGACGCCACGTCACCTGAAGGTGGGAAAACGTGTGACTGTCCCTTTAACGAAGAGACGCCACCTCACCTGAAGGCGGGAAAACGTGTGACTGTCCCTTTAACGAAGAGACGCCACGTCACCTGAAGGCGGGAAAACGTGTGACTGTCCCTTTAACGAAGAGACTCCACGTCACCTGAAGGCGGGAAAACGTGTGACTGTCCCTTTAACGAAGAGACGCCACGTCACCTGAAGGCGGGAAAACGTGTGACTGTCCCTTTAACGAAGAGACGCCACGTCACCGTTACTCAGAGTTTGTCAGTCAGCTGATGGAAGTGACTCACCTTTTCACACTAATTTACCTTTTCAGCACCACAGAGTCCGTCCACACTGAAACGACACAGGAAGTGTGTGTGTGTGTGTGTGTGTGTGTGTGTGTGTGTTACAGAGGGAGTGTCATATTGTGTGGAAGATGTTTCCAATTTGGAGTCGGCCATGAGCGGAGTCGAGATGATTAGAGAGGAGGAAATTGGGGGATTAGAGTTGTCTGCTTGAACTTCCTGAACACGGCTGCCGCTCGCCGCCAACCCTATCTCCTCTTCTCTCTCTCTATTATCTCTCTCTTCTCTCTCTCGCTCTGTCTCTCTCTCTGTCTATCTCTCTATCTGTCTCTCTATCTCTCTCTCTCTCTGTATCTACCTCTACTTTCTGTCTCTCTGTCTCTCTATGTCTCTCTCTCTCTTTCTCTCTCTTCTCTCTTGTCTCTCTATTCTCTCTTCTCTCTATCTTCTCGTCTCTACCTCTACCTTTCTGTCTCTGTCTCTCTCTGTCTCTCTCTCTCTCTTCGTCTATACCTCTACTCGTCTCTGTCTCTCTCTGTCTCTCTCTCTCTCTCTCTCTCTCTCTCTCTGTCTCTCTCTCTCTCTCTCTCTCTCTGTCTCTACCTCTACCTTTCTGTCTCTCTCTGTCTCTCTCTCTCTCTCTCTCTACCTCTACCTTTCTGTCTGTCTCTCTCTCTCTCTCTCTCTTCTCTCTCTCTCTCCCTCTTTCCGTCCATTCGTCCTGGCAGTCTCTTGTCCTCCCGTTGTTGTCCTGTGGTGTAGAAAGTGTGAGGACACATTGAGTCCTCGAGCTCCCGGTGAGTCTCAGGCTGTCACCGACCAGCGGACATGACTCACTCCTCCACTCACCTTTTACCTTTCCCTCCTCCCTCGTCTCCCTTCACGGCTCTTTTCCTTTCATGGACTTCCTTCCTGTTCCTGTCACTCTTTCCTTCCTGTGGAGATTTCTTCATGAAGTATTAGAGCAGCTGATAAAACAGCAGACAGGTTTTAGTCTCTACATTAGATCTGTGTGTCTTCATATGCGTGCAGTCTTTATGAACACACGGTGGACTCGATGTTTTCAGTGCTGGTCTGTGTGTTCTGACCCGGTGCTGTGAGCTGTGATTCTCTCTGTAATGCTGAACAGAGCTGCAGGTCGGCTCTGCAGCTTCTTTTTTCTTTTGGTCCAATAAGTGAAGCGAGGCTCCAGGCTGTAATATCCGCT
>CM014085.1:36223409-36238409 GCA_004119915.2 Collichthys lucidus
ACACACTGAGTGTGCAGTGTGTAGTGTGCAGTGTATGTGCTGTGTGTAGCTGCGTAGTGTGTTGTTGATTTGTGTGTCTGTGGTTTTACAGACTGACTCTTTTGTGATTGTAACAGAAAGAAAAAAAATGGAAACAGAATCCAGAAACGCCATCTGGTATTTGGGAGCTGTGTGTGTGTGTGTGTGTGTGTGTGTGGTGTGTGTGTGTGTGTGTGTGTGTGTGTGTGTGTGTGTGTGTGTGTGTGTGTGTGTGTGTGTGTGTGTGTGTGACGAGTGATGCCACACAGTTCTTGGTCTCCAGCCATTCGGTGTTTGGCTGCCAGCGGAGGTGTCAGTCTTCAGTTAAGAGGAGGCAGCGCTGGCTGTTTGCTGCTCCCTCGATTGGCAGAAATGGATTTCAGCCATCTTTTTTTTGTAAATATCACCTGTTCTGTCACACACACACACGCACGCACGCACACACACACACACACACGCACACACACACACGTCAGCTTCGTTTCCCAACATGAATCAAAAGTCTGATGTTTGATCCTGAAAGTTTCAAATTTGTTTTATTTGATTTAGTTAAAAATTTAAAGTTTGTAAGAAATTATCAGAAAGTTTGTTTTCTCCTTCAGAGTCGAAGATATAAAACACACGTACACACCTTCATAAACAAATACACAAACAAATACACAATATGAGTTTAATATGTTTCAATTGATTAATAAATTATTTTTAATAATAATACAATTATTTTATTAATAAAAGATAATAGAAATATAAGATTTAATAAAATACATAAAATAAAAATGTAAAAGATTAATCTGGATTTTTATTAAGAAATAATTACATTTTTTTTTTCCCAACCAATCAGAGGCTAAATGAAGCCCAGAACGAACCCAGAACCAAACTAGAACCAACCCTGACGGACAGACATCCTGAACCCAGCCGGGCGGCTCAGGGTAACAGGTGAACGTCACATACACGAGTTCAACACGGCTGCACATTAACGGCTCGGTCCTAATTAATTATCAGATCGCAGCAGCTGTGAATCACATCAAAATGTTCTTAACCTCGTAATGCTTTAATCCCAGCGATTAAACAATTAGACAAATGGAGATCCAATCAAGAGCGCCACTTAGTTCATTGTGATTAGAGGTGGAGGGATTATGAGGAGCAGCCAGATGTTTGCACATCAGCAGCAGCAGCAGCGATTAGAGAGCAGAGCTCAGTGTGGAGGGAACAGACACGAGTCAGACACGAGTCAGACACGAGTCAGACACGAGTCAGACACAGTCAGACACGAGTCAGACACGAGTCAGACACTGACAGCTGAACATGTGACATCAAATTAAATAAATAAAATAAGATATGACACTACGACATGATACAACAAGGTCAATAAGATTAAATAGAAAGATGTGATGACATAAAAACATTAATATCAATCATTACAGAAAATGTGATGTTAGCTCACAGGATGAGCTGCTGGTCACACACACACTGACATCATGGACTGTCCGTGATCGATCATCCATCCTGTTGGATAAAGAGAGGGAATATTAACTGTGGGGTTGATGTTTTTCATGCTGTCGATCACACGCTGACTCAGTATCATAACACAACACAAAGTTTAAGAAGTAATCCAGGAGCATCACCTGCAGCTCCAGATTTAATCTGAAGACAGATGAACGTCAGATTATTTTTAGAAACAGACTCGCCATATGTTCTGACATGAGAGCGCCGTTTAACACGATGTGGAGGAGTGTTTGTCAGCATCCACCTCCAAGGACTCATTCATTAGCAGTAATGTGGAGTGATCACCTCTTTATCAGGGTGTGTACAAACTCCTGCCCCAGCACCACCCGCACCACCCGCACCCCCTCCCTGATCTAATTAAGTTGATTCAGAGCGGTGCCTGTGTGCGTGCAGGACCCCATTACTTACGGCTGTCCGGTCCGGGGCGCCTGCCGACCCCGCCGAGCCTGTCGCCGTGTTGTGCCAATGCCTCCAACAGGGGGAGCCGCTGACCCTGCAGCCCCCCTCCCCCGTACCACCTCCACCCCGGGGGAGCTGAGGACGAACAGCTGTTAGGGGCATCGAGGAGGCCTCGAACGCCCCATCCCCTCTGCACACACACACACACACACACACACACAGGAAGCACCTACTCACAGGGGAGTATGTCCTCTCCATTCCTTTAATCTGGTGGGGCTCAACATGGGGTCCCAGGACCTCCAGGGGTCCTTGAGAAGGTTCTTGGGGGTCAGACTTTTACTTGATGAACAGTGGTGTGCGGTATCTGCAGACTTTGTGTTCTTTAAGTTTTGTGCACATCAACAGAACAACACAAACAGCTGACAGATGAAAACACACTCCAGGTCTGACAGTCTATATATATATATATATATATATATATATATATATATAATACTGCTTCAGTCCTGACCTGCCGTGACAGCCGTGTCTGACGATGACATCCTCAGTGTTTTAGGTTGTTTGAATCAGAACAGTCTCCTGGTGTTTGTCTGACTGACTTCCTGTTTGTTTTTCACACCCGAGCTTCTTTTAATGACGTCGTCTTCTCCCACCTGATTATCTCTGAACCAGCTCCTGACATTCACGTAACGCTACGACAGAAGCAAACGTTTGTTCGTGTTTCGTTGTGACAAATGACTTTGATTTTTCGATGGAATCTGTGAAGCGTTAAAGACACATTCAGACTTTACAGATCTCAGTTGTGCGTCTCGCGGTGATTCATCCTGTCCTCTTTCCGCCTCCTGACACTGCAGCATCGTCTCCTCTCCTCTTTCTTCCTTCGTCCCTCTCCCGGCCTCATTCTGCTTACCCTGTATGTATCTGATGGCCACTTTCAGTGCCAGTGCAGGAAGAAGTGTCCTTTTGTAGCAGGTGGAGGTCGGGTGGTGGATGCATGGAGGCTGATGGTTCAGTGTGTTCAAACACGGTGAGGAGCAGAGCTCCACAGGCTGTGACTGAAGGATTTTCAGCCCAGCATCCAGCGTGGTGAATTGATCAGTTTTCAGTGCTCTCCGCCTTCAGGGTGGAGGTTGTTGGTTGTATGAACAAGTTTGTTTCGAGCATGCTGAACTCATTACTGATGCTGGATGTTTTCTGAGCTCGGTTTTTCCCTCGTGTGTTTTAGTTTCAAACACCAGACCGGACCTTTAACTCAGCGTTTGTTCACCACACATATATTGTAGAAATTATTGTAAATTATATCGTATCTGCGTTCTTGTGTGGCGGTCGGGTTCCTCCTCCTCCTCCCTCCATGCAGCAGGAGGCCCCTCGCTCCTCCCTGCCAGCCGGGCGGCGTGGAGGGCAGCGGGGGCACACAGGAGCCTGGTGCTGCCTGATGGCGGTCAGGACGGGCCGGGCTCAGCTACAGATGTGATGCCAGCTTTTGCCAGGGGTCACCTTGGAGAGGCCGATGGCAGCATGTCCACCCCCTCCTCCCCCCGCCTCCCCCCACCAGTACAGCTGGCTCCCTGCTTAATCCGCCACGGGGGGTTGGTGCAGGGGGCCACGCCGCCCGTTACATGCGTTCTTCATGCGGTGAGGAGAAACTGAAGCAAGCAGGAGAACATGTTTTACAGTTTACTGATGGAGGAAGTTTGTAGATCAGTCGTCGTTTCAGTCGTCGTGTGAACGTCCATCCTTCACCTTGGAAATGTTCAGACAGACTTCACTCGACTCAAAGATTACAGTTCATCATGTGATGACGACATCAGATGAACATTTACTACGCCCTTCACTTTTCTTGGGATCGTTGTGTCCTAAAATGTCTGATTTCATGGCAGCTTTCCTAAAAAATGTTCGTGCATGAAGTGAAAATTATAATTAATAAAAACTGAGGCGACTTGTTCCAAAGGGAATGAAACTGCTCTGTGTTCAGTAACCAGAAGGACTTTGGTTTGTGCTCCAACACGACGTTTCATGCAGAACATAAGGTGAGTTTGGTGTTTGTGGCGTAAAGGTTGCTGTGAGTGACAAAGGTCACGTTTTATGTGCGCTTAGACGTTGACTCAGAATATATTTGGAGCTTGGCGTTGCTCGAGGCAGGAAGCTTCCTCCTCGGGGTTGTGTTTCCTGTTGGTTTACGTGTGTTGAGTATTTCTTAGTACTTGGATTGTAGCTCCATTTGAATACTTCTTCCATCTCTGAAGAAATAAACTGAGTGTAGTAACACAAACACACTCCGGCCTGCGTCCAGCTCCAGTGTGGCCTGCAGAAGTCGCAGATCTGCTTTTCCAAACTGGATCCATCCTCTCTGCTAATCAGCCGTACATCTGCACGTTCCTAATTGTTTCCATCTCCCTTCCTGATCCTCTCCGTTTACCGTGCTGAGGGCTTCAACAGGACGATTCTGTTTCAATGCAGGAACGTCGAGGGGCTTTACTCTGTGCACGTGAAAAAAATGTGCCAGAGCTCCGAGGACCTGCAGCCATTAACAGATCAACTGGAGGAGATTACATTTCTGTGTTTGTGGAGCTGAAACATTTGTATTGATGAATCACATCCTGACAGGCTGCAGTTTGATCACATAATTACACTGAAAGATTCTTCTCATTACTCCACCAATAACGAGAAAACCAACTGAGATCATTTATAAAATCTTTGTTTCAGAAGTTTTATTTCAGAGGTCTAAATACTTTGACTTTATTTTACATTTTCTGTCCAAAATATTTAAGCAACAAGGAGAGAAATGTTGGACTCATCCTTTAAAAGTCTGAGTCAGTCAAACGGGGAAAAACTGAGGCCTCAGTGTCCGTCGTGTTTCCAGTGTGACCGCTACCGTTGCAGTTCAGTGATCGAGCAGGTACAGCTGCAGGTGAGCGAGGCCTCGGACAGGATGGGCTGAAACCAGAGAGGACTGTGGGAGCTCGGCGCTGATGGTCGACTGGGAGCATTAATGAAGCAGATTAGGTGTCCCAGCGTGGCCCTGCAGGCCTGCAGAGGCCAGGCGGAGGCCTCGCCCTCCACACTCTGAACAACAGCGCTCCTCACGAGAACCGGCCGAGGGTTCTGCAGAAAACTGCTTCTGCACTTCAGTGTGAGATGTAAAAAAGCACCACGGAGCGGAGAGTGGAGGAAAAGATTTAATTATAATTTCTGATGTTAGATAAAACCTGTGACATCGCTTCACTTTGCAGTTTGAGTTATGTTTATGATAACACGCTGATCTGTGATGATATGAGTATTTCTAAATCTGATCCGAGTCCAGTTTGATTCAGTCATCCACTGCGGCATCGTGCACGAGCTGTGATGATCGATCAGCACTGTGAACTGAAGCTTTGTAAGTGTACCACTTTAATCTCAGGAGAGAGACATCAGTCTTATCCCGGATGTTCATGGTAACACACGCAGTTTTTTTTCTCATAAATTTACCACTTCAAAACTTTAACTTTATTTTTTTCAAGTATTTTTAACTAAGTGCTGAAAGTGATTTCAACCCGTGTCAGCTTGTAATTAGTGAAGACATGGAGAAACACTGGAGTGAGCAGCAGCTGCTGTTGTGAACCTCTGAGTCCGCTCAGCTCTGCACCACTCGTCTGGTTACGCAGGTGAAGTCTTCCACTTCAGACGACCTCGTCCAGGCTGGATGAACCCGTCAGGGAGCCCGAGGCAAAACTTTGCCCTCAGATCCGTATCGATGGCGGGTTCAGTTGATCTGAATTTACTGGTGCAAATTTAAACATCACGCAGGCTTTTTCACAAACGTTCACACCACGGAGCCGAATCTGAATCTCAAGTGATTCATCCTGAAACTATCAGGTCAAAAATATGAGCGTGAATCTGAAGGCGTTCGTCTCAGGGATCTCATCTTTAAGAGAAAGCAGCGTTAAATAAACTGACACGTATTCAGGTCCGGATCCACCAGGCTGCTCGTCAGCGCCTCCCACACTCTGCAGTTTGTTTCAGAGCCATTTTGGGGTGAATGGAGAGGCCTGTTACGGAGGCCAGAGGACAATGAAATGAGATCAGCAAGCAGCGGATTTAATTAATCCAGTGAATGAGGAGAAAACAGAAGAGGCAGAGACCCAGCTGGAGATCACAAACACAGTTCAGTCCTGGCACCAGAACCAGCAGGTCAGCGGGCTTCAGTTTCAGAAGGTCCGGCAGGGTTAGGTCCAAACAGTACCTTCACTTTTTATATGGTTCTGCCACAGGAAGGCGGATACCTGCGTGTGTTTGACACATTCACATTTAAACACAAACAAATTCAGCAGGACGAGTTTTTTATTTATGTAATTTATATTTATATATTTTTATACTGATTAGATAATGCATAAAGTGAAAGACATTAAATTAATTATTCAATTTCAAATTAATAGTTTCTGAGACTACATTAATTAATTTGAACATTTCTACTTTAATTAAAGTTATTTATTTTTTATCTTTATTTAATATACAGGTTTATTAATGTCTTAATTAAAGGAGTAATGTATAATTAATATATTGTTTTTGTTTATTAACTTTATCATGTCATTACATCATAATTTATTATTTGATCCATGATGTGCAGAAAACATCCATCAGTGAAGCCTCCAACAGATGGATGGTGGATGTTTGTTCAGACGTTATGTGAACGTTATGTGAACGTTAGTGAATGATTATTATCTCTGCTGCGGAGAAAAACACACACACACACACACACACACACACACACACACACACACACACACACACACACACACACACACACACACACACACAGGCGTATTGATCTGTGAGTGACAGGTGACGACAGCCGCTGAGGGACTCTCCCCAAACAGACGGGAGGATCCGCTCCCATGACCTTTGACCTTTGGCTCTGTGTCAGCGGGGTTTACCTCATCAGAGCAGGTGACATCATCAGGTTAACCCTCGCCTGCCCGTCTCTCTCACAGCTGATGAAGCTGATGGTGTTTGATGGAAGAGTTGGATTGGTTCATTCTCAGCTGATTGGATCAAACTGTTATTTTCCAGTTAGACTGTGACTCTGCTGTGATGGTTTCCTGCGTTCTGTTCTCTGCTGGTAATCTGGACTGTGAGCGCCTCCATACCTCCCACCCTGTCCTCCTCCTCCTCCTCCTCCTCCTCCTGCTCACCTCCCCTGTATGAACCGGTGTCAGGTAGACGCTGTAAAAGCACTGCAATGGATACCTCCTCACCTGCTCCTTCCCCAGGACCCCTGCTGAGAGCAAGCTGTTGTTCTCCGGGCCCTCCTCCTCACCCTCCTGTTACCCCTCCTCACCCTGAACACACCTGTCCAACCCCCCACCCCAGCACCGCCTCCACCCACCTCCGCACTGCAAACCCGCCTCTGGCCTGGCGCTTCAATTATTAACAAAGCCTAAAGAATGCATGCAGCCGCTCAGCGTCGCTTTCTGTGGCGTTATGTTTGTGCCGCAGTGCATGATGGGACGCCTGCAAACACGTCCAGAATTTATTTATGTCATTTAATTTTATTTAGATTTAATCATTTCACAGCAGAAATGGACTTTCAGGTTTTATTTGTGTGTTTGCTCTGTTTGCTCTGTTGGCTTTGTTAGTTCTGTTGGTTCCGTTGGGCTCTGTTGGTTCCGTTGGGCTCTGTTGGTTCCGTTGGGCTCTGCTGGTTCCGCTGGGCTCTGTTGGTTCCGTTGGGCTCTGTTGGTTCCGTTGGGCTCTGCTGGTTCCGTTGGGCTCTGTTGGTTCCATTGGTTCTGTTGGTTCCGTTGGGCTCTGTTGGTTCCGTTGGGCTCTGCTGGGCTCTGCTGGTTCTGTTGGTTCCGCTGGGCTCTGTTGGTTCTGCTGGCTGTGTTGGTTCTGTTGGTTCTGCTGCCTGTGTTTCTGTTGTTTGGACTCGGTGAGCATGGAGCAGCCTGTTGATGCTGATGAGCCGTATCCTGTTTATAAAAAGCTGAAACAGATGAAGATGATTCAGTCTGTTCGTCTTCCACTGTCGACCCTCAGTATGGAAATGAGAAGACCTGCGTATGGATTTTAATCCTGATGCTGATTGTTCAAGTTTCTGATCTCTGGTTCTGAACCAGTTCCAGGATTGTTGGTACCTTTTGTATTCAACAAACCAACCAGCCGTCATCAACAGCTGGCTGTGGAATATTCCATTACATTACACTTCAGGTGAAAGTAATGTTGATATTTTTTCATGTGTGTGAACCAGAACAGAACCGGTTCTTGATTGTTGGATAAGGCCCGTGAGAGACACCAACAAGCACAGACGTGTAAAGAACGGTGTCATCTGCATTTCATTCATAGAGATGATGAACAACAATGGCACAGCACACTGTAACTACACGATGATACTCCACATGGCTAAATGAACATACAGAAGTAGAGAACAATGACACAGCTGTGACTTCCTGTTTGACGTGTGTGTGAGTGAATGTACATCCTGCTGGAGGCGTCATGTTATTCTACTGATAAACAGTCTATGCAAAGAAACGCAGCAATGCACCAACAAAGGCAGCAACACATGGAATAAAGGTGTTGATTGAGTGAAGGATACAGGATGGTGATTCTCTTACATTCTTAAAAATGTTTGAATTCATCCGGTAGAAGATCGCAGCTCCTAAATTGTCGCAATGAAAGTCAAAATTCCAACTTTTAATACAGCAAACCATAAAAATCAGAATTGTTTTTCATCTCTTTGACTTTTTAACTGAAGCACTGCTGCTGGAGCCAGAGAGCGGCACAGGGAGCACATATGCTTATAGAGGAGGAGGTGAGGGAAGCGGAGGCGGTGGGGGAGCAGGTCTCATTGTTTGGTATCTCTGCAGGACTGTAGCTAATAAAACTAAACTGGGCCTGAGGGGAAGCGGCTGAACTTCCTGTAGCGGTGGTATTTATTTATTCGGAGGGTCCGTTTCAGGTCTCCAGAGTCGGCCGTAAACAAAGAGCTCTCCTCCTCCTCCTCCGTCCAGATCGCCTGTTTGACTCTGATTTATTTATAATTCCCTGAAACCACTCTGCTGCAACCCGATCACTGCGAGCTTGTGAAAACGTCGCTTTTCCTCGAGATTCGCTAAAAAGGAAGTTACTCCCTTGTCTCTCTTTTCCCCCTCTCCTCCTCCATTTAATTCCAGCCCTCGGCCACTCACGCAAATAAATACCTTTCTACTTAAACATACATGGGCTAATTAATTTAGCCCATCTGTTCCCCTCTCTGCATCACTTCCATGACACACACAGCAGTCCCCCAAACACATTCAGCTCATGTTGCCCTGATAACTGGTGCACAAAAAAATGAAATAAACAGAGTTTAATCCTTCGCTGTTTCACACTCCCGGAGGAAACTAGAACATCTGCTGGAAAAGTTCGGACAGAGCGATCACGACGTTCAGATCGACCCGCTGTCTGCAAACTACAGTAAAATCATCATCAATTATCTGATTCGTTCTCTTTGGATCACAAGCAGACGGTTCTGTTTGTTCAGATCATGATGATTACAAATCATGTGATGACGACTGAATCATAATAAAATTTGGTTTTGTTCATGATTTATTTTCTCATGATTAGAAAACAATCAGTCTGTGGTCATAAAAAAACAGTTTAGACGACCTGTTGAGACTCATTTTGTAGAAATGAAATAATTACTCATGACCACAAGGAAACGTTCAGGAAACGTTCAGGAAACATTCAGGAAACGTTCAGGAAACATTCAGTCAGTTCTGATCATGAGACTGAAAAGAGTTCTGCTTTCCTGAGCTTTCAGTCGCCTGTCAGCTTTGAGTCTGTTCAATCTGAGCGACTCCATCCACCAATGACTGTTTGTTGAATGTAGTCCAGACTGAGCTGTAGTACTGAAACATCTCTGAACTATATGTGATAAAAAAGAGCAGCATCATGAACACGTTCCCATACAATGATCTGAAACAAAGACAAACCTTCTCAGATACTTGGTCCTCAGACGATGAGGCTGTGATTAATATTAACCGCGGTGCATCGTGCACAGATCAGAGGTGTTTGTCGTACGAGGCGTCTCAGCTGTTGCTGTAATTCAGAAACAGCTGAGTGACACGTGAGGGCCGGCTCTCCTGAGGACCTGACAGTTGTTGCTTGTTGCTGAAACATCTGGACGGCAATCCTGAGGATCTGTCTGAGCCCCCTCCTCCCTCTTCCCTCCCCGGCGGTGGATGAGCCGCTGGTTTAATTGTAATATTTAGGGGAAAAGTTTGGAGGGAACTTGATTTAACCCTGAAGAACAGAGTTTTGGAAACTGGCTTCAGGGCTGCTGGAGAATATTCCCCCAACAGAAAACACGGACGGACGGACGGACGGACTGAAGAGCTCGTATCAAACAGGAAATGACATCTGATTCCCCTTTAAGTTCTGACAGACGATCAACAAGGGAACCCTGGGAAAATATGTTATAGTCTGTGCTTTAATATACCTCCTATAATCTAATAAGGACACGATAACAAGAACAGACCACACAGGCTCATACACAGAGAGATGAACACAACCAGGACGACACAACGTTTGATTTATGTTATTTAAACGTTTTAAACATGCATAACGATGTTTACAGGGATGATCACCTAAAAAAATCAGTCAGCCTATGTTGCAGTCAAAGAGCTTCTACAGAGGAGAGAAGACGACGTAGATAAACGAGAGCAAACACATTAAATATGTAACGTAGTTTCTGAAAACACGTGAAAAGACTTTGAACGATGTGTCACTGAGATGTGGAGTTACAGGTTCAAACCTTTAGGTGGCTCGATGACACGCTGAGGCGACCCCGAGCAGAGCCATAGAGATGAGTTAAGTCAGGTGATTGCAATCTGCAGTCTCGCCACTAGATGGCACTAAAGCTGACACACTGTACCTTTAAATGGTTAAATAGACGTCACAAACAGACTGTCAGAACAATCAGCCACCAAACCTGAAAGAAAAACAACTGAATCCTCCAGAACCAGAACCTCCAGAACCAGAACCTCCAGTGTGTGTGTGTGTGTGTGTGTGTGTGTGTGTGTGTGTGTGTGTGTGTGTGTGGCAGCTGTTCCAACCAGAGGGTCCAACATGAATATTCATGAGGCACCTATTCCCAGGTCTGCAGCTGGACACACACACACACACACACACACACACACACACACACACACACACTTCTTCGTGTTAACATGGCACCAACTCGTCTTCATCATCCTCGGTTCAGCATGAGTTTAATTTATTTTCTGTCTGTCTGAAGTTAGTACTGGAGTACAGTAGTTGAGTAAATGTACTTAGTTACATTCTCCCTCTGCTCAGTTTCCTGTTATCACGAAGACGAAGAAAACGCCTCCGCCTCACAGTTACTCCTCCACACAGTTACTCCTCCACACAGTTACTCCTTCACACAGTTACTCCTCCTCCACACAGTTACTCCTCCTCCACACAGTTACTCCTCCTCCACACAGTTACTCCTCCACACAGTTACTCCTTCACACAGTTACTCCTCCACACAGTTACTCCTCCACACAGTTACTCCTTCACACAGTTACTCCTCCACACAGTTACTCCTTCACACAGTTACTCCTCCACACAGTTACTCCTTCACACAGTTACTCCTCCTCCACACAGTTACTCCTCCACACAGTTACTCCTCCTCCACACAGTTACTCCTTCACACAGTTACTCCTCCTCCACACAGTTACTCCTCCTTCACACAGTTACTCCTCCACACAGTTACTCCTCCTCCACACAGTTATTACTCCTCCACACAGTTATTACTCCTCCACACAGTTACTCCTCCTCCACACAGTTATTACTCCTCCACACAGTTACTCCTCCACACAGTTACTCCTTCTCCACACAGTTACTCCTCCTCCACACAGTTACTCCTCCACACAGTTATTACTCCTCCACACAGTTATTACTCCTCCACACAGTTACTCCTCCTCCACACAGTTACTCCTCCACACAGTTACTCCTCCTCCACACAGTTATTACTCCTCCACACAGTTACTCCTCCTCCACACAGTTACTCCTCCACACAGTTATTACTCCTCCACACAGTTACTCCTCCACACAGTTACTCCTCCTCCACACACACAGTTACTCTTCATGTAAATACAAATAGTTGGTGCTGGTCTGTTTACAGAGATATTGATATGTGTAGGATGAGGTGTGGTCAGGTGGGGTTAGGTGATCAGGTGGTCAGGTGGGGTCAGGTGGGGTTAGGTGGGGTCAGGTGGTGGTCAGGTGTGGTCAGGTGATCAGGTGGTCAGGTGGGGTCAGGTGGGGTTAGGTGGGGTCAGGTGGTGGTCAGGTGTGGTCAGGTGATCAGGTGGTCAGGTGGTGGTTAGGTGTGGTTAGGGTGTGGTCAGGTGGTGGTGGTCAGGTGGTGGTCAGGTCGGGTCAGGTGGTGGTCAGGTGGGGTTAGGTGGGGTCAGGTGGTGGTCAGGTGTGGTCAGGTGATCAGGTGGTCAGGTGGTGGTTAGGTGTGGTTAGGGTGTGGTCAGGTGGTGGTCAGGTGGTGGTCAGGTCGGGTCAGGTGGTGGTCAGGTGGGGTCAGGTGGGGTCAGGTGTGGTCAGGTGGTGGTCAGGTGGTGGTCAGGTGGGGTCAGGTGGTTGTCAGGTGTGGTCAGGTGTGGTCAGGTGTCAGCAGGTGTTGGTTAGGTGGGGTCAGGTGGTGGTCAGGAGGTGGTCAGGTGGTCAGGTGGTGGTTAGGTGTGGTTAGGGTGTGGTCAGGTGGGGTCAGGAGGGGTCAGGTGGTGGTCAGGTGGGGTCAGGTGTGGTCAGGTGGTCAGGTGGGTGGTCAGGTGGTGGTTAGGTGTGGTTAGGGTGTGGTCAGGTGGTGGTCAGGTGGGGTCAGGTGTGGTCAGGTGGGGTCAGGAGGGGTCAGGTGGTGGTCAGGTGGGGTCAGGTGTGGTCAGGTGGTCAGGTGGTGGTCAGGTGATGGTCAGGTGTGGTCAGGTGGGGTCAGGTGTCAGCAGGTGGTGGTCAGGTGGTCAGGAGGTGGTCAGGTGGTGGTGAGGTGTTGGTCAGGTGGTGGTCAGGTGGTGTCAGGTGGGGTCAGGTGTTGGTCAGGTGGTGGTCAGGTGATGGTCAGGTGTGGTCAGGTGTCAGCAGGTGGTGGTCAGGTGGTCAGGTGGTGTCAGGAGGTGGTCAGGTGGTATGAGGAAGTGCAGCAGGTGAACTGTTGTAGTTAAGGTGGAATTAGGGGCGTAACAACGTCCACTGTGGTTAAAGTTGTTTGAAGAGAGATATCGGGGATTTAAGGTGGTATGAAGAGGTTTAGTTGACAGCAAAGGGAGTTAAGGTGGTATGAAGATGTGTGTGAGGTGGTTAAGGTGAGCTTTGATGTTGTTGGAGGAAGTTAAGGTGGTATGAATATGATGGGGTTATGGTGGTGCACAGGAAGTTTGGGAAGTGGTTAAGGAGGAATAAGAGATGTAGTTGAGAGGTTAAGGCGGTATGAGGAGACTGTGCCGCTGCATGTGAGAGATGGTAAAGGAGGTTCTTAAGGTGGACTGCTGTGGTTTAGGAAGTGTTAAGGTGGACTGTGGTGTTCCTCCTTTATATCACATGTATGACATGAACCCCCTCACCTCCTTCACCTCCCTCTCCTGAGGAGTTAACCCACTCCTCCTTCTTCCTCAAGGGGATTTAGCCTCCCCTCTGGCCCTCAACCAGCCGGATGAGGACGCCTGAAGGGAGCACAGGGAGGAGGAGGAGGAGGAGGTGCTACTCAGAGAGAGAACAGCAGCCATGTGCTTCTCATTAAACGCTGCGGAAATAAGTGCTGACCCGTTCGCTCGGGAGGGCACATCCATTTACTGCAGCAGAACCAAGCACCACAGCCGGACACAGTCCAGGAGAGAGGGGGGAGGAAGGGGGAGAGAGGGGGGAGAAAAGGGGAGAGAGAGGGAGGGAGAGGATGGACTGATGTGGGACAGACAGGAGAGAAGTGAGGAGGAGGTTCAGCAGGACAAGAAGAACACTGAGCTACAAGTGAAGCTGAGGTGTGTTTAAGGTGGACTGTGTGTGGTGATCTGAGGAGGTGTGGCAGGATGTAGAAGCGATAAATGGAAGTGCTCAGGGAGGTGAGGTGGTGCTGCAGCAGGGAGGTGAGGTGGTGCTGCAGCAGGGAGGTGAGGTGGTGCTGCAGCAGGGAGGTGAGGTGGTGGTGGTTGGAGCTGTAGGATGTAGCTCTGTTGAGGCCTGAGGAGGTGTAGCAGGACGTGGATGGAGTGAGATGTTTTGTGTTACATTAATCTGAGAAGATGTAGAGGGGAGTTAAGGTGGACTGACGAAATCTAGAAGGTACTAGAGTACTTCAGGATTGTACTTACAGTACTATGTAAAGGTACTTTTCCTCTGATTGTTAAGGTGGTATAGTTAAGGTGGACTGATGTTTTTAAACTCAGGTGATGTGACAGGTGAACGGACTGATCCAGATTTCAAGACAAACATGTTTGGACACGAGCCCGGGAGTTTCCCCGAGTGCATGAATCATCCACAAACCCAGATCCATCTTCCTCCGCTCCACATATGGAGGGTGGAGGTGTGTGGTGGTGTGTGTTGGTGTGTGGAGGTGTAAGGAGGTGTGAGGAGGGGCTGTGACGGGGTCGGTGAGTGATGGTGTCCCTGCGTCCCACTTCCTCCTGCAGCATCCTTCATCGTCCTCGCTTCCCGCTGTCGCCCCCGCCGTGTTCATCACTCTCCTCCACACTCAGGTCACACACACACACCACGCACACACATCCACACACACGCACACACACACACACACACACACGCACAGTTTTTGACTCAGATTTGAATCACATTAATAAAGTTTCAGTCGACGCTTCGTTTGCTTTCAGTGTGTTATAACAGTGATTTCAGCTTCAGCACTTCAAACCTGTCAGAGCTCGTCACCGACACTTCAGCTGCTTTCACTGTCCGACTGTCACCAAGAGTTTCTGTCACTGACCTCACACCAGCTTCACCTGCACCACTTCCTGTCTGCAAACATTCACCTGATAAGTGAGGAGGTGGAGGAGGTAGTCCTCCCTCTCGCTCCCTCTCTCTCTCCTCCCTCTCTCT
>CM014085.1:36243409-36245247 GCA_004119915.2 Collichthys lucidus
TAATTCGTTGTTTCACGCTGGTTGTCATGGTAACGGCTGACAGGTCGTGATGCTGACGGTGTCGAAGGTCTGACTCTGAATTTCAAACTGTTGATGAAGCTGAAGCACAGTGTGTGTGTGTGTGTGTGTGTGTGTGTGTGTGTGTGTGTGTGTGTGTGTGTGTGTGTGTTTGTCTCGCCCTGCGGCCTGATGGGAAAATGTCAGTCAGCGTGTCGTCATGACGACCGATATAAAGAATTTATTTATTTATTATTTCTTAAAAACAAACAAACACATTAAACGATGTGAATAAATCACAATACTCACTAATTTTAAATATTTCTTCAACTGTAATATTTTTATTATTTATTATTTTAGAACAAAAACATGTTTGTGGTCGTAGTAAAAATATTCAATAATAACAATCAATCAATCATTCATCCAGAGAAATATCAAATCAAAAATAAATATTTTCATGTTTTAAAACAGTTTTTATTATTTTATATAATTATATAAAATAATATAAAAACAGAAAAAGAAAAATGTGTTTGTTTGTTTTTTGTTTTGTTTTATTTGTGTCTGTTATTTAAAAAAAAGTGAATTTATTTTTACAGTTTTAATATTTAACAAACGTCACAGTAACGTTTACGTTTACATTTACTGTGTGTGTGTGTGTGTGTGTGTGTGTGTGTGTGTGTGTGTGTGTGTGTGTGGTGTGTGTGGGATGTTGATGCGCTCTATGAACACTGTTGTAGTGTCTGTCAGTCTCCTCTAGATGGCGCCTCAGGCTGCTTTTCTGACCCTTCAGTTAATTTATTGAGACGCTTCAGTGTGAACATGTGATGTCATCAAAGTGTGATGTCATCAAAGTTGATCAGCTGAATCAAAAATAAAAAAACAATCAGCTGATCAAAGTGTGTCTGTAATATAAAGCATTTAAAGTGACATCACACCTGCAGGTCATCATGTGACCTGATGAACAGCTGATCCAGGTTTGTGCTCACAGTCATGTGACCTGCATGTTTCATATTTTCTGAATATTTAATTTCATATTCGGTTCAAGAATGGCAGGAAGTTAGTTAGAGTTAGGAGCAGGTTATTTCCTGTCAGTATTTCATCATGGTGACTCGCTGAGTCCTCACTCTGTCACGTTTATTTAAAAAGAAACATTCAGGTCAGACCGACGCCCATCAGAAGCCTCGTGACCCTCGGTGAAGCTTGGGTGACCCACAGCGGGGCCCACGGGTTGGGAACCGGTCCATTCTTGCACTGATGCTGATCACAAGATAAAGTTAAACCAGAAAAGATCCAGTGGATCAAACCTGGACCAGACTCGGAGAGAAGACTCGGAGAGAAGACTCGGAGAGAAGACTCGGAGAGAAGACTCAGAGAAAAGACTCGGAGAAAAGACTCGGAGAAAAGACTCAGAGAGAAGATTTAGAGAGAAGACCCGGAGAGAAGACTCAGAGAGAAGTTCAAACAGTTTAGTGTCTTCCGAACTGACGTCAGGTCAGATGTTTGTCCAGTGTGAGCGCAGCCTTCATGTCTGAGCTCAGCAGCTCCTCAGCGTGAATCAGCTCTGCCATCCCATCGCGTCGTGAGCCAGTTATCCACGATTACACATCAAGATTATTGATCATATCGAAAGCCCAATTTAATTGCTGTAATCTAATTACCGTCTTTTGTCTTGACCTTCATTGCTGAGACGTTGTTTAGCCGACTAATAACGTGGAGCCGGGCCTCAGATGTATTTGAGCGAAGTAAATCTGCAGATTGTCTTGTTAAATCACGCCGGCTGTCCTTCTATTAACATAAAAGCTTCTGTTCATTAACCTCAGACGACTCGCAGATCCACGCCG
>CM014085.1:36255313-36282813 GCA_004119915.2 Collichthys lucidus
TGACAGGAAGTGAAGTGATGACAGGATTCTTTAAACGGAGGCGATGCAGCTTTGAAGAAACGAGAGTCAGAGCGTCGTTAAAGTTAAATGGAACAGCCCCTCCCCCTCCTCCTTCTCCTCCTCCTTCTCCTCCTCCTCCTCCTTCTCCTCCTTCTCCTCCTCCTCCTCCCTTCTCCTTCTCCTCTCCTCCTCCTCCTCCTCCTCCTCCTCCTCCTCCTCCTTCTTCTCCTCCTTCTCCTTCTTCTTCTCCTCCTTCTCCTCCTCCTCCTTCTCCTTCTCCTTCTCCTCCTCCTCCTCCTCCTCCTCCTCCTCCTCCTCCTTCTTCTCCTCCTTCTCCTTCTCCTCCTCCTCCTTCTCCTCCTCCTCCTTCGGACCTGGCGACAGACAGAACAGACGTCATGTAAACATGTCGATTTAGATTCTGTCACTTCTTTTTCTGTTTCAAAGTTTTCAGACTAACGAGATTCAACAGGAGAGTGAACAACAGAAACTTCATCCTCTGATGTTTAACAGGAGTGTGTGTGTCTGTGTGTGTGTGTCTGTGTGTGTGTGTTGTGTTGTTGTCTGTGTGTGTGTCTGTGTGTGTGTGTCTGTGTGTGTCTGTGTGTTGTGATGTTTAATCTCGTTGGGACGTTTCCTGGTGAAAGAATAGATTCATTCATTCACTCACAGCGCTCCTGTCCGTCCATGTGTGGGCGTGTCCAGGTGTGCTCACAGAGACAGGTGTGGCTTCCTGTAGGTCTGGTTGGTGATGGACAGGCGGGTCAGCCGGGTGCCGTAATAATCCACAATGTAGTTTGATCCGTCAGCTGGACCCACGATCTGCAGACACGAGGACACAGGTGAGGCTGGCGCGACACCTGCACACTCTTCATGATACAGAAGTAACTGAGTATTCTCCTGTCACATGATGAAACAAGGAGTGTTCATCACAGGTGTCACTCTTAAAGAGGAGGTGAAACTAGAACCGGAGTGTGTCGGTGTGTGTGAGGAACAAACACTCAGTGATCTCTGATCACACACTAACCGTTCAGGTGCTTTCAGCAGCTGCTCTTGGTCTTCATCAGCAGAGCTCGCTCAGAGCTTCAGACAGGTTGTTTCTTTATGCTAAGCTAACCCACCTGGTCTGACCCACCTGGTCTGACTCACCTGCATGGCGATCAGTATGAAGTCAATCAGAGTTCCGATCCCACAGAAGCCGACGGTACAGAACTTCAGCAGTCCTGAAGGAGACGGACAGAGTCAGTGTCAATATTCATTATTATAGAAACCAGAAAACATTTCCTCCATAAAATATGATCCAGTTTCACCAGAATCAGTGAAATAGTTGCTGCTGTGTGACTTAGTGCCGTAAAGCGTTACGTACTTCTCCAGACCCGGAGCCCAAAGTTACATAGTGTGAGAACAGACGTACGAATGACAGAGACACCGTTCACCTGATCACAGGTCAGAGTGGGTCACCTGATCACAGGTCAGAGTGGGTCACCTGATCACAGGTTAGAGTGGGTCACCTGATCACAGGTCAGAGTGGGTCACCTGATCACAGGTCAGAGTGGGTCCTGATCACAGGTCAGAGTGGGTCGCCTGATCACAGGTCAGAGTGGGTCACCTGATCACAGGTCAGAGTGGATCACCTGATCACAGGTCAGAGTGGGTCACCTGATCACAGGTCAGAGTGGGTCACCTGATCACAGGTCAGAGTGGGTCACCTGATCACAGGTCAGAGTGGGTCACCCGATCACAGGTCAGAGTGGGTCGCCCGATCACAGGTCAGAGTGGGTCGCCCGATCACAGGTCAGAGTGGGTCACCTGATCACAGGTCAGAGTGGGTCACCTGATCACAGGTCAGAGTGGGTCGCCTGATCACAGGTCAGAGTGGGTCGCCTGATCACAGGTCAGAGTGGGTCGCCTGATCACAGGTCAGAGTGGGTCGCCTGATCACAGGTCAGAGTGGGTCACCCGATCACAGGTCAGAGTGGGTCACCTGATCACAGGTCAGAGTGGGTCACCCGATCACAGGTCAGAGTGGGTCACCTGATCACAGGTCAGAGTGGGTCACCTGATCACAGGTCAGAGTGGGTCGCCTGATCACAGGTCAGAGTGGGTCACCCGATCACAGGTCAGAGTGGTTCACCTATCACAGTTCATATTCACCTGATCACAGGTCAGAGTGGGTCACCTGATCACAGGTCAGAGTGGGTCACATGATCACAGGTCAGAGTGGGTCAACAGGAGGTCACAGACGTCAGTTTATTAAAGTTTGAATCTTTTCTGTCCGTTTGTTTCTGGTAAAATTATTTTTTATAGAAATTATTCTGGCTCGGCTCGGCTCAGTTTGGCTCGATCCGGGTCAACCTGTGCCAAATCAGAGGAGGAGTCATGTTAAGAGGACCAGCTGGTCCTCCTCTGATGTCCACTAGGGGGATCCACCAAAACTCTGACAGTGAAATGAATGACGAGAAGTTTGCGCCTCGCTCTGGTGTCGTCTCCATGACGACGCACAGAAACTGATTTACTTTAATTAATTTCAGATTCTATCGAGCTGTTTCTTTGACTTTGTCGATGTTTGTTTAACGTGTCGGGCTTCATGACGTGTTCGGGATTTTCTTTTTGTTCGTTCCTGTTTTTGCTCTTGTTTGTTTTCGGCGTCTGCATGTCAAAGCAAGGCCAACGGACATGAACCATCAACAGTCATCAGTCAGTTTGTCTCTCCTCAGCTCCACCCTGAGCTCCACTCTCAGCTCCACCCTGAGCTCCACCCTGAGCTCCACTCTCAGCTCCACCCTCAGCTCCACCCTCAGCTCCACCCTCAGCTCCACCCTGCGCTCCGTCAGCTCACCTAACGCAGGATATCCCAGGTAGAAGCGGTCCGCTCCGAGCCAGCCCAGAAACAGAGACAGCGCCACGGCCACTTTGTAGGAATAACCACTCCTGACAGGAAACAGGTATTAAGGATCAGAACAATCAGAACGCTTCATGTTTCTGCAGCGAAAGCTAGTTCAAATGTTTCACAATGAAAAGTCTGAAGGTGTGTGTGTGTGTGTGTGTGTGTGTGTGTGTGTGTGTGTGTGTGTGTGTACTCACACATTCCTGCAGGGGATGGTTTTGTTGAAGCCCACCTCCCCCCCACTGAACCTGAACTCGGTCCCGTTGGAGAGTCGACAGCTGATGTTCGGAGCTGGGAGGCACTCCACTGAACAGACACAGACACAGACACAGACACACACACACACACACACACACACACACAATATTTATATCTTTTGTTTTATTCTGCATCAGGTCAAAGGTCATGTGATGTCCTTCATCTCGTGTTGTTACGGACAGGTAATGAATTGTTCAGGTGTCATATTTCTTAAAGGGACAGCGCAGGGAGCTTTAGTTCAAACTGATGATATGTTTGTTTTGGAACGTTCTGTCAACGCTACAGAAACACTGGCTAACTGTTAAAGTATGATAATGTTGTCTGAGTGTTGTCTGAATGTTAGCTATTGGTTTGATGAATGGTTGTGTATTGATTACTGACGGTGGCTGATCGGGTTTATTATCAGCTGATCAGAGTCAGCACAGGGACGTGAAGAGACGTCCTACTGTCAACACGTCAAAGTCTATTATTAACGACCTCTCTGCATTTGTTACTTCAGATCTTAATGAAACATCAAAATCATCAGCTGTCTGAGTCACGTGACCTAGAGTCACGTGATCTGGAGTCATGTGACGTCATGTCTCGCTCACCCCAGGCTGTCGCGTCTCTGCAGTTCTCCGGCTCCTGAGTGGCTTCATCGATCTTTGGATCTTTGCAGAGATACATGAGGAGAGTGAAGGAGAGCAACCAGCTGACAGCTCACTGTCAACGCCAACGTCACTGTCAACGTCAATGCCAACATCACCGTCACCATCACCATCAACGCCAACGTCACCATCACCATCACCATCAACGCCAACTCCAACGTCAATGCCAACGTCACCGTCACTGTCAATGTCAATGCCAGCATCACCGTCAACGTCACCATCACCATCAACGCCAACTCCAACGTCAATGCCAACATCACCGTCAATGCCAACATCACCGTCAACGCCAACATCACCATCACTGTCAACGCCAACGTCACCATCAACGCCAACTCCAACGTCATTGCCAACATTACCGCCAACGTCAACGTCACCATCACCGTCAACGTCACCATCAACGCCAACGTCAATGCCAACATCACCGTCAATGCCAACATCACCGTCAATGCCAACATCACCGTCAATGCCAACATCACCGTCAATGCCAACATCACCGTCACTGTCACCATCAACATCACTGTCAATGCCAACATCACCGTCAACATCACTGTCAATGCCAACATCACCGTCAATACCAACATCACCGTCAACATCACTGTCAATGCCAACATCACCGTCAACATCACTGTCAATGCCAACATCACCGTCAATACCAACATCACCGTCAACATCACTGTCAATGCCAACATCACCGTCAATACCAACATCACCGTCAATGCCAACATCACCGTCAACATCACTGTCAATGCCAACATCACCGTCAATACCAACATCACCGTCAACATCACTGTCAATGCCAACATCACCGTCAATACCAACATCACCGTCAATGCCAACATCACCGTCAATGCCAACATCACCGTCAATGCCAACATCACTGTCAATGCCAACATCACTGCCAACATCACCGTCACCGTCAACATTACCGTCAACGCCAACATCACTGTCACCGTCAACATCAACATCACCGTCAATGTCACTGTCAACGCCAAAGTCACCGCAGGAGGAACCACGCATCCATAACACAACACAGAGACTACGTCCAGGTTTTAGACGTCACATCATCTTTATGAAGATGACACACACACACACAGACACACAGACACAGACACACAGACACACAGACAGACACACAGACACACAGACACAGACACACAGACACACAGACACACACACAGACACACAGACACAGACACACAGACACACAGACAGACACACAGACAGACAGACAGACAGACAGACACACAGACAGACACAGACACAGACACACAGACAGACACAGACAGACAGACAGACAGACAGACAGACACACACACACACACACACACAGACAGACACACAGACACAGACACACAGACAGACAGACAGACAGACACACAGACAGACACACACACACACACACACACAGACAGACACAGACACACAGACAGTCACACAGACAGACAGACACAGACAGGCTGACAGACAGACAGACAGACAGACAGACACAGACAGACAGACAGACACACAGACACACAGACAGGCTGACAGACACACAGACAGGCTGACAGACACACAGACAGACAGACAGACAGACAGACACACAGACACACAGACACTGTTTTTAACGGTTTAACTGAAGCTAAGCTAGCTGTGCTAACGTTAGCATCTTCCGGTGACCGTCCCGTTTTACCGTGAGTGACGTCATTAACCGTCATGAAGGATACTGTCCGAGCCTCAGGCTGTCGCAGCTGTCCGCCTCCTCCGGTGGACCGAGCCGTGTCTCGGTGTAAACACAGTAAATCAGCAGAGACACGAGACAGACAGACCCGGACCGGAGACACCGTCTGCGCGAGGACGCCATCACTGTCACGTGACAGCCGGGTGCGTTCAGGGACTGTCGGGGAGATGACAACTGTGTTCACACAGCACGATGATGGAGTCACCAACAATCACATGAATCTGTTTCATATGAGATACATCACTGTGAACATTATTATATGTTAAATATGTTCATATAGATTAAATATACATTCTACAAACTATGAAGAGAAGATTCTGTCTTCAAGACATTTAACAGTTAGAATAATAAAAAAGAAGAGGATGTTTTATTAAACTTTAAACAAACAGACATGACAGACATATGTCAGATCAGCTGATGGATTTACCCCACACGGCGCTCCGGAGGAGGGGCGGGGTTTGTGTGCTGGTTCACGTACCTGTACGGAGAGCTCAGGAATCCAGACAGCACGTGAACGCAGCATTAAAGCGACACTGGTGCCAGGCTGGATCCGGTTCA
This sequence comes from Collichthys lucidus, assembly GCA_004119915.2. Taxonomy (NCBI): domain Eukaryota; kingdom Metazoa; phylum Chordata; class Actinopteri; family Sciaenidae; genus Collichthys; species Collichthys lucidus. Next base: position 36,261,384 of record CM014085.1, read on the forward strand.
CGTGAGTTTGAAACAGTTTAAAAACATTTTTAAACCGGTTTGTTTCCGGTGAAAACACCTCGGACTGTCGGTTACATCCTCCGGCTGCCGGTCCGAGCTGAACGTGCCGAACCGAGCCGGTTTGGACCTGATTTACCAGGCGAACTGAGCAATGCTAGCGGGTTAGCCGTGTGTTAGCGCAGCTGAAGTTCAGAAGAAGAAGAAGAAGAAGTTTGTTTGTTTGTTTGTTTGTTTGTTTGTTTGTTACCGGGCTTCAGTGTGAGGGGTTGGTGGTGTCACAGTCTGAGCAGCTCTCTCTCTCTTTGTAAAGTTCCGGTCTGATGCACCTGCTGCTTCAACCTGCCGGACACTTCAAACTGAAACACCGTGAGCAGAAACTCAGCTGATCGATTAATAAACTGATCGATCAGTTTATTGATCACACCGGAGTCTATTGATCAGTTTCTACTGACCCCTCCCCCTCTCAGCTGCTCAGTTTCACTTCCTGGTTTTTCTCAGGTGAGCTCGTTCGCGCACACAATCACAGATCTGTGTGTGTGTGTGTGTGTGTGTGTGTGTGTGTGTGTGTGTGTGTGTGTGTGTGTGTGTGTGTGTGTGTGTGTGTGTGTGTGTTTGAGTGTGTGAACATGGTAACAGTGTGATAACAGAGGAGCAGCCATGTTGTCACCTGTGCTCACGTGTGGACATTAGTTTAGTGTTTTCAGGTGTGACACACACATACACACACACACACACACACACACACACACAGGATGGTGTGTTCAGGGACAGTTTCGGTGATGTGACGTCACCCACATGGACTGAGAACACGTGTTAATATATGAACAGATACTTTATTGATCTTCGATATTTCTGAAGCAACAACATGAAGTGACGTCATCCTCACACACCTGAATCAGGTGACACGTCGTGATGTTCTGTCTGATAAAACCCGTTTCTAAATGTCTGCAGGTGTTCAGACTTTAATTACAGCCTGCAGCAGATCAGCTGAGAGCAGCTGGATCAGATCACGTCAATAATTAAATAATTAAACATTAATGAGAGTCTGATGAAGAAATAAGTCAGAACTTTTCTTTTGGAAATATTCAGCAGCAGGCGATCACGTCCCGGTCCGAGTCCGTCAGCGGTTCTGGACATGATCAGTCCTTCATGTTACGGGAAGCCGAGGCTGGACTCGTGTTCTGTGGCTCTGTGATGTACAGCAGTGTTTGTATTTGAAGTGAATCTGACATTTGGTTCTGTTCTGGGTTCAGACTGATCCGGATCAACGGACTGAGATCGACAGACGACGATGTTTGAGAATGTCCCGACAGGTAAACTCTCTGACTGCTCCATCACGCTGCAGGTCTGATCCTGTGTGTGTCCATGAACGCCTCCTGTGTTTGTCCTCAGTGTCCGCAGCCGAGCGGCACCAGGTTCTGGGAGCTCTGGAGCGTCTGCAGGCCAAACTGGTCCAGAGGGAAGAGTGGACCCACAGTGAGACCATGGGGAACCTGAGGGAGACCCTGCAGAGCCCGCTGTTCAACCACATCCTCACCCTGCAGCACTCCATCAAGCAGCTCCGGAACCAGGTGAGACAAGAACCGCCTCCAACCTGCACAGACCAGGTCAGAACCAGCATTCACACAGAGTCCGAATGAGGTGTTACGATACTTTTGTAGTAACGTAGTCTCTGTGACGTCCCCGCAGACTGTCTAAAACCTGGACGTAGTCTCCGTGACGCCCCCTCAGACTGTCTAAAACCTGGACGTAGTCTCTGTGACGTCCCCTCAGACTGTCTAAAACCTGGACGTAGTCTCTGTGACGTCCCCGCAGACTGTCTAAAACCTGGACGTAGTCTCTGTGACGTCCCCGCAGACTGTCTAAAACCTGGACGTAGTCTCTGTGACGTCCCCGCAGACTGTCTAAAACCTGAACGTAGTCTCTGTGACGTCCCCGCAGACTGTCTAAAACCTGGACGTAGTCTCTGTGACGTCCCCGCAGACTGTCTAAAACCTGGACGTAGTCTCTGTGACGTCCCCACAGACTGTCTAAAACCTGGACGTAGTCTCCGTGACGTCCCCGCAGACTGTCTAAAACCTGAACGTAGTCTCTGTGACGTCCCCGCAGACTGTCTAAAACCTGGACGTAGTCTCTGTGACGCCCCCTCAGACTGTCTAAAACCTGGACGTAGTCTCTGTGACGTCCCCGCAGACTGTCTAAAACCTGGACGTAGTCTCTGTGACGTCCCCACAGACTGTCTAAAACCTGGACGTAGTCTCCGTGACGTCCCCACAGACTGTCTAAAACCTGGACGTAGTCTCTGTGACGTCCCCGCAGACTGTCTAAAACCTGGACGTAGTCTCTGAGACGTCCAGGCTGTCAACATGTTTATCTGTGGTGCAGTTGGACAGTTGGACATGGGGACTTTTGGACACTGGATGATGTTGGTTTTTCTCTTTACTGTCTAAAGTTGTTGCAGACGAATGTTGTTTCCATCTGATCCGGCATGTGTAACTCCGCCCAGCTGTTGACAGCCTATGAGGTATCGGCCCGCCTCCTGTCCCACACACACTGTGACCTGTCAGTGGGGCTGAGCGGGGACATTGAATCCCCTCTGCATCGCCATCTGTATTCAGCCGGCGCTCGCACTGACGCCGAGCCTTTACAATAAACAATCTGCAGCCAAATTAAGATAATGGCAATAACTGACGCTGGGCTTCATATTCTAAGTGCTGCGAAGGTCAGAGCTGAGTCTATGAATGCGGCGGTGGAAGCCGGTGCAGGGTGTATGAAGCAGGGACTTCTCTCTCTTTCTTTATTTATTTTCCCTCCCCTCCTCCCCCGGCTCTCTGCGGATCTATCAAGCTTTAATATCTAGTGTCTTGGTTTGAGTAACGGCCTTGTCGAGGCGGTATTGATGAAATGGCTCAGGATCCTGCTCCGTCAGCCGGGCCTAAATAAGCCGCAGACTGATAAGTTTCCACAATGTGAGAGTAAAGGTCATTAATACATTACCTGTTCAGAGAGCGCCTGCAGAGGAATCTATCGATTTCCTCCCCCCTCTCCTCCACACGTCCCCCGGCCTCCATGCTTCATCTTTCCCCTCCATGTCTTTCTTTATTGTCCACGACGTCCTTGCATATAAGAGCACGTCTCTGTGTCAGACCTGTCCACAGCCAAAAGTATGTGGACACCTGAATGTGGCGTGAAGTCTGTGCGGTCTTTGACGTCTCCATGAAGTTTGTGTCCTCATCTGTCCTCCAGTGTCTGTCCAGCACCGACACTCAGTGTCTTCAGTGTCTTCAGTGTCCTCAGTGGTGTTTTAGTGTGCCAGGAGCCAAACCCGACTGCTGTGTTCACTGTTAGACTGGACACTGCCGGTTTAGAGGTTCTGTCTCTGTGTTCACTGTTAGACTGGACACTGCCGGTTCAGAGGTTCTGTCGCTGTGTTCACTGTTAGACTGGACACTGCCGGTTCAGAGGTTCTGTCTCTGTGTTCACTGTTAGACTGGACTCTGCTGGTTCAGAGGTTCTGCTGCTGTGTTCACTGTTAGACTGGACACTGCCGGTTCAGAGGTTCTGTCTCTGTGTTCACTGTTAGACTGGACACTGCCGGTTCAGAGGTTCTGTCTCTGTGTTCACTGTTAGACTGGACACTGCTGGTTCAGAGGTTCTGTCTCTGTGTTCACTGTTAGACTGGACACTGCTGGTTCAGAGGTTCTGTCTCTGTGTTCACTGTTAGACTGGACACTGCCGGTTCAGAGGTTCTGTCGCTGTGTTCACTGTTAGACTGGACACTGCTGGTTCAGAGGTTCTGTCGCTGTGTTCACTGTTAGACTGGACACTACCGGTTCAGAGGTTCTGTCTCTGTGTTCACTGTTAGACTGGACACTGCCGGTTCAGAGGTTCTGTCGCCGTGTTCACTGTTAGACTGGACACTGCTGGTTCAGAGGTTCTGCTGCTGTGTTCACTGTTAGACTGGACACTGCCGGTTCAGAGGTTCTGTCTCTGTGTTCACTGTTAGACTGGACACTGCCGGTTCAGAGGTTCTGTCGCTGTGTTCACTGTTAGACTGGACACTGCCGGTTCAGAGGTTCTGTCTCTGTGTTCACTGTTAGACTGGACTCTGCTGGTTCAGAGGTTCTGCTGCTGTGTTCACTGTTAGACTGGACACTGCCGGTTCAGAGGTTCTGTCTCTGTGTTCACTGTTAGACTGGACACTGCCGGTTCAGAGGTTCTGTCTCTGTGTTCACTGTTAGACTGGACACTGCCGGTTCAGAGGTTCTGTCTCTGTGTTCACTGTTAGACTGGACACTGCTGGTTCAGAGGTTCTGTCTCTGTGTTCACTGTTAGACTGGACACTGCCGGTTCAGAGGTTCTGTCGCTGTGTTCACTGTTAGACTGGACACTGCTGGTTCAGAGGTTCTGTCGCTGTGTTCACTGTTAGACTGGACACTACCGGTTCAGAGGTTCTGTCTCTGTGTTCACTGTTAGACTGGACACTGCCGGTTCAGAGGTTCTGTCGCCGTGTTCACTGTTAGACTGGACACTGCTGGTTCAGAGGTTCTGTCGCTGTGTTCACTGTTAGACTGGACACTGCTGGTTCAGAGGTTCTGTCTCTGTGTTCACTGTTAGACTGGACACTGCTGGTTCAGAGGTTCTGCTGCTGTGTTCACTGTTAGACTGGACGCTGCTGGTTCAGAGGTTCTGTTCAGTCCGGCTGTGTTCACTGGGCGCTGACACTGTATCTAATGTTAACCTGCGTCCAGCAGTTGGTTTGTTGGAAACAGAAACTTGGCTGATTCTCAGTCTTAGTTCATCCATCGAGCTCAACTTGAAAATAAAGACGACACAACATCAGTTATTTTGTCCTTTTTATTCTTTGACAGTGAATGAAATGTTTCTTTACTCCTCCTCCTCCTCCTCCTCCGTCTGTAGCTGAGCAGTATGCCTCCTGACGCCTGCAGCGAGTTCAGTTTCTCCAAAAAGGGTCAGCTGATCATGAGCACCATCAATTCAGCAGCAGCTCGGCCCCGCCCAACCTGTCCGCCTCCTCCTGCATCCCGACCAGTGGCTCGTCTCCACCCATCCATCAGACTCCGCCCTCATCTGACCTCCTGCAGAAATGGATTGTTGACGCCGCCAAGGTGGGTGGAGCCACAACACACGAAGAAACACGCCTGCAGAGAAAGAACATGAGTAAACTCACGAGCTGTGTTTGTGTTTGTGCAGGGCCGTCACACGGACCTCGTCAGCCTGACCCGGCCTCTGTCTGGCGGTCTGGGCTTCAGCGTGGTCGGTCTGAATCCAGCAGGAACCAGCAGCCAGGGCGTGTTCGTCAAACACATCCAGCCTGGAGGCGTCGCTCACAGGTTAAAGTGTGAACAAGAGAGCATCTTTGTAAGGCGTCAGCCGCCATGGACAGGTCATCTCATGTCTGTCAAGAGTTGTACATGCTCAGTAGCATTCTGGGTAATGCAGTGTTTTCTTCTTCTCTGTGCAAAAGAACGTGAAGACGTAGTTTTCATGTACACGGTTTGTAGAGAACAGCTGACCTCCAACACGTGAAGATATTTAGAGTTTAAGGCTGTTTATTTCCTGTCAGTCTGGTTTGTGAGGTTTAATTACAGAGAGAGTTTAACGAGGTCTTCAGAGTCCTGCTCATTTAGAGCCACAGTGGAATAATGTAACAGTTATAGAGGCTGAGGAGAGTCTGCAGTCACATAACGTACATACAAGTTCTGATAGTAACACTGGACTGAGGCTGTGTAGCTGAAATATCTTGTCGTGTCGATGTGGTGTGTGGGCTGCAGGGACGGGCGTCTCCAGGAGCGGGACCAGATCCTGGTGATAAACGGGAGCCCCCTGGAGGCGGGGATCAGCCAGCAGCAGGCGCTGTCCCTGCTGCAGCAGCCCGGAGAGACGGTGGAGCTGGTGGTGGCCAGAGACCGCCCACCCAACGCGTCATCACAACCTGCCGCCGCCATCAGCACGGTAAGAAGTAACACAGCGTTCTTCAGTAATCACCTGAAACATGACGCGAGTTTGAAGCTCCCTCTGCTTCCGTTCTTTATGCTGAGCGAGGTGAAATATGTGGCTAACCATGTTCAGACACAAGCTGCTGTTAGCTCAGTTTGTTAGCTGTGAGCTCAGAGCACCGTGCCAGTGTTAGTGAAGGAGGTCAGCAGCTTCTACGGACATGATGGCAGAGGAGCAGAGAGTGAAGAGGACGCTGACGGAGGAAGCTAAGAAGAGAAAAGGAGAGAGTGAGCGAGCAAGAAGCCGCCGGACAAGAGTAAATGTGGGACTGACTTTTAGTGGTTGGTGAGAGCTTGGTGAAATAAAAGGCTGAAAGACAGACGCCGAGCTGGACTGACTGCTGCTGGACTAGTCTCTGATATCAGCCGCTGCTGGACTAGTCTCTGATATCAGCAGCTGCTGGACTAGTCTCTGATATCAGCCGCTGCTGGACTAGTCTCTGATATCAGCCGCTGCTGGACTAGTCTCTGATATCAGCCGCTGCTGGACTAGTCTCTGATATCAGCCGCTGCTGGACTAGTCTCTGATATCAGCCGCTGCTGGACTAGTCTCTGATATCAGCCGCTGCTGGACTAGTCTCTGATATCAGCCGCTGCTGGACTAGTCTCTGATATCAGCCGCTGCTGGACTAGTCTCTGATATCAGCCGCTGCTGGACTAGTCTCTGATATCAGCCGCTGCTGGACTAGTCTCTGATATCAGCCGCTGCTACTGGGGACCTGGACGATGATTGGCTGCTGGGGTTTCAAGCTGCTGTTGTCAGATTTAAATTTTTTCTGATTTCTGTGTTTTGTGTTTTTGTGGCTCGCTCAGTGAATCAGTCAAAGCTGCAGTTTGACTCCAGATGGGATTTTGTCCTCTGGTACTAAAGTTTTACTGTTACAGGAAAGAAGCTTAGTTTGTGAAATAAAGTGATTTTAAAATCTTTAGGATCCATTTTAGTGTAAAATCAATATGAAGTATTGAATGTATTTAAATTCTGTGGTGCAGAATGTTAAAGTGTCAGAGTCGGTAAATTCAAACTTCTCTGTTACAATTAAAAACTTCGTTTTTTCTGGAGCTGTTGGAAACCAGATGTCAGCTTTTCTCCTTTTGGAACAAACCTGGAAGTGAAGTCTGAGTTTGCACATTTGTTCATTGTTGACTTTTATGACTGAGTATGAAATAATCTTTAAGGACAGATCCTAAAGCAGCCGCACTGTCGAGGTCTGGAGCGTCGCTGAAATCAGCTTCATACTGTTCACCACACACATCGTCCGGCAGCTTTGGCTGTCACTCAAAACCAGCGCTGCAGAGAGGACGTCAATCATAAGCAGGGGTCGCTTTGAGGCCACGCCTTCATATCGGAGTGAGACCTCCTGTTTATGACGAGCCGTGAGGCTGCTGATGAAGTTAGTGCTCCGCTCGCAGCATCGCCCTGACAACATGTGTTTAAGTCTGCAGAGCTGCGATCAATGGACGTCAACATGATGGACGAGTCAAACACTGTCAGCGAGACAAAGGGACACGTTAGGAAGGTCAAAGGTCAAACTGTGCAACGCTTCACCTGGAGAGGAAGGTGAGGACGAGGCAGACGTGACGAAGACGTGACGAGGACGTGAAGTGGACGTGACGAGGACGTGAAGTTGACGAGGACGTGAAGTGGACGTGACGAGGACGTAAAGTGGACGTGACGAGGACGTGAAGTGGACGTGACGAGGACGTGAAGTGGACGTGAAGTGGACGTGACGAGGACGTGAAGTGGACGTGACGGAGACGTGAAGTGGACGTGACGAGGACGTGACGAAGACGTGACAAAGACGTGAAGTGGACGTGACGAAGACGTAAAGTGGACGTGACGAGGACGTGAAGTGGACGTGACGAGGACGTGAAGTGGACGTGAAGTGGACGTGACGAGGACGTGAAGTGGACGTGACGGAGACGTGAAGTGGACGTGACGAGGACGTGACGGAGACGTGAAGTGGACGTGACGAAGACGTGAAGTGGACGTGACGGAGACGCGAAGTGGACGCGACGAAGACGCGAAGTGGACGCGACGGAGACGCGAAGTGGACGCGACGGAGACGCGAAGTGGACGCGACGGAGACGCGAAGTGGACGCGACGTGGACGCGACGAGGACGCGAAGTGGACGCGAAGTGGACGCGACGGAGACGCGAAGTGGACGCGACGGAGACGCGAAGTGGACGCGACGAAGACGCGAAGTGGACGCGACGAAGACGCGAAGTGGACGCGACGAAGACGCGAAGTGGACGCGACGAAGACGTGAAGTGGACGTGAGCAGCTGACAGTGATGACCGGTGAAAGTTGACTTCATGGCCGCTCAGCGTTTGGACTTGGCGGCTGTGCTGGAGGCCAGAGACGGGTCCACCATGTTCAGTTAACGTGCAGAGTCCCACGTGGCGGCGGGTTTGAACCCAGAACCTTCCTGCTGTGTGTGCTGAGGTTCTGGTGGCTCAGAGGAAGTGTTGATGTGGACGTGGAAATGTTTCAGCACTCTGACCTTTAAACTGTTGGACTGTTAATGTGAGGCGAGGATCTCCAGTCGGCCTGAGCTGTAATGATTCTGCTGCGCTCTCTGTCGGGTCATTATCGCACAGAATTACACTGTCCCCCTTGTTTGTTGCCCCCCTCCTCCTCCTCGTCCTCCTCCTGGCTCTGGGCCACGTCCTGCATACCGGGCCTCCGATCCTCGTGCTTTTGTTTTATTCATGTCCCGTTTGAATCGAGGTCACGTTTAATGGAGCCGCGGCATAAAAACACAGCTCTGGCTCAGGTTTTATTCCTCTGGCCTGGCTCGGTTACTATCCCGTCTCCTAAAGCCAGGACTCCTCTGCCGGCCCGGTTCTGACCCGCCGTCACAGCTGATGTTCTGTCCCGTGTCCATCGTCTTCCTGCTGGATCGGTCCTGGCCGCTCGTCGCTGTAAAGTGGCTCATAAAGGTGGATATAAATCAGCGAGGCCGATATGATTTTACAGCTTTTGTCTATTTAGTGAATATTTTCCTCCGTCGACGAGCTCGACATGTCGACGCCTCTGAATTTATGTCTCTCCTAAAAATGATGAAAAGCTGAAAGAAGATAAAAACAAAACAGATTGTGTAATTAAAGAAACCTGAAGGAGCCTTTAAATGAACAACTCCACCAAGTTTAGCAACTTTACTGGCAACTCCTCCAGGTCACATGACCAGCCTCCTGTCAATCATCCCCACACTTCTCTCCCAGCATGCATCTCTGCTCATCCCTGGAAGCTGAATGTTTAATGATCAAAAACTGATCGACAACTTCAGACCAAGCAGAGCAGATTATATCATATATTATTCAGCCTGCAGTTTATACTATATAATGTATATAACATAATATATATAATATATAACATGTATAACATATATATAATGTATATAACATAATATATATAATATATAACATGTATAACATATATAATGTATATAACATAATATATATAATATATAACATGTATAACATATATAATGTATATAACATGTATATTGCATGCCGTTCAGGAAATTAAACCTTTGAATCTATGGAGTGAACCTTGAATATATTGAATGAAGTCTGACTATATGGAGTATATCATTCAATATATTCAGACTTCATTCAATATATTCCTAGTTTCATTCAATATATTCAAAGGTTTAATTTCCTGAATATATATATATATATATATATATATATGTTATACATGATTGGCATGCCATGTATGTAATCAGCAGCCTGGAGCTGGAACTTGCATATTATTATTATTATTAATATATAAATATAGATGATTATTAATTGTCTTTCATGTAAAGTGAATGAATTGTGAACTGATCGCACGCAGTTCAGTTTGTTTACAACCAACTGTAAATGTTGTCATCGCTCTCGTTTCATCTGACTGGGCGATAAGGAAACGTGCGAATGACGTTGGACTCATGGTCTGAGTTGAAGTTTTTTGTCGCTTCTTGTCACTACAAATGTTGACTGGGTAGCTAACGTATTATTCATGCATTGAACATGCTAACACACACCTGTGTGTTCATTTCAACACACACCAGCTGTGAATCTCACACAGCAGCAGAAAAGAGCGAAGCGTTCAACACGTCCAGCGAGATCCAGGTGTCAGGCGGACTGCCTCAAACAGCGTCCTGGGATCAGCTGAGGAGGAGGTCTGTTTCATTAGACAGAGAAGAGCTGCTATCAGATCAGAGCAGTAATAAGAGCCCAGAGTCACCTGTGATTACTGTGTGTGTGTGTGTGTGTGTGTGTGTAGCCTCTCATTGATCAGCAGCTGCTATCAGGGAGCAGGAAGCTCTCGGCTGGTAATTACCTGCTGAGGTTCAGTTTAACGACCTTTCACCTCAGCACAGATAACCAGCCTGCAGCTCAGTCTGCTGCGAGACGCCGGGAGGAAACACAGCGGCGTAAAACCAGCAACAGTTCATCCGTTCATCAGTCCGCTGTGACCGCAGTGATCTGCTCGAAGGATCCACTTCAATTATTTTCATGTGGAATCAGGTTGAACTCCTGATGATCCTCCGACAGTTGAGATCAAAATCAAAGACTCACGTAAGAAATAGAAACGTCACGTCACGTCGGTTGCAATAAAACTGAAGCAGAAAAACACACTCATGATAATCTGATGGACACTTTAAAGGTCCAGTGTGTAGGATTTAGTGCCACCTAGCAGTGAAGTTGCAGACTGCAACCAAATGAATGACTCCCCCTCTCGCCTCGCCCTCTGCTTCCATGCATGTAGGAAGCAAAAGGTCATACCTACGTCGGAGTTTGTCCGCTCTGGGCTATTGTAGAAAGATGGAGGTTGAACATGGCGGACTCCGCGGCAGAGGACCGGCTCATGTAGACTCATGATGAAAACATTATTTAACATTACAGTTCCTGCTATAGATGCTACATCTCACAGTGCTGATCCGTCTCATCCATCCTTCATGTTTCCTCGTCTCTCTGACTCAAACGACACACACACACCTGTTGAACCTGTCGGCTTCCTTCACCTGTCTGTCTCTCTGTCTGTCTGCAGGATCAGTGGGGTCACATGGAGGAGATCGAGCTGGTGAACGACGGGTCTGGTTTGGGCTTCGGCATCGTGGGAGGGAAGACGAGCGGCGTGGTGGTCAGGACGCTCGTCTCAAACAGCGTGGCCGACAGGGTGAGTCCACAGTGACTGGTCGATCATCGTGAGTGCTGTCTGCCCCATCACCATCTGCACCATCACCATCTGCACCATCACCATCTGCACCATCACCATCTGCACCATCACCCCTCTGTCCGGGCGGATGTTTGCTCACATTACCCTCCACGTGCTGACAAAGAGCCCTTGAGCCGGGCAGTGCAGGCCGACAGGATGAGGATGAGGATGAGCAGGAGCAGGACTGACGGAGGACTGACGGAGGACTGACGGAGGACTGACGGAGGACGTGTCGCCATGCAGTGCATTAATTAGATCAATTAGATTAATTACTCTACAAAGCTTTGACGATTTTAATCACCTCGTTCCTTCCAGTCTTTTCTCTCCTCCTCCTGCTCCTCCTCCTCCTCCCCTCCTCCTGCTCCTCCAAAAATATAATAACTGATTACTTTCCCTCTGATTGGCTGTCACGCTCCTCCTCCCCTCTCCTCCAATCAGGATGGGCGTCTCCGCACGGGTGACCACATCCTTCGCATCGGGGCGACGCCCACTAGCGGCCTCACCAGCGACCAGGTCGTCAAGGTGCTGCAGGGCTGTGGGAGTCAGGTGACCATGCTGATCGCCAGGGACCCCCGGGGGACGAGGTCCACGGCCCCACCTCCTCCACCACCTCCAGACTCCGCCCCCGTCACCGCCTTACCCCCCCGACCTCCGGACGTGCCCCCCCAACGCCAACTCAGCAAGACGGTGAGAATCATTTCAGAAGTTTTCTCTGAGTCGCTGCATCCTCGAGATTTGAAGAGTTTGTTTCTGCTGAAATCTGAACTGTGTTTGTTCTGGTTCAGCCCAACCTGGAAGGATACGAGATCCACGAGGTTCCTCTGACCAAGAAGGACGGACAGAGCCTCGGCATCTCCATCATCGGATACAACCCGCTGACCAGCCAAGGTGAGACTGAAGAAAACTACAGGTACCAGCAGCTGCAGAGCTGCTCTGTGTTCAGAATCAGAACCGGACGGTCAGAGTTCATCTCCGTGTTCGGAACTTTCCAGATGCAGTCGGTGTGTTTGTCAAAAACGTGGTTCCCGGCAGCGCAGCAGATCAGAGCGGAAACATCCGAGTCCACGACCGACTGATCGCTGTAAGAACCTGCTCATATTATATTATATTATATTATATTATATTATATTATATTATATTATATTATATTATATTATTTTATATTATTTTATATATATTATATTATATTATATTATATTATATTATATTATATTATATTATATTTTATTATATTATATTATATTATATGTAATATATTCATCACTTTACATTTAAGAACAAACAACAAAGACCAAATACAACTTTTGAGAATTTGAAGCCTAATGTGACTCTGTGTCTGTCTGTCTGTCTGTCTGTCTGTCCTCCTGTCTCTCTGTCTGTCCTCCTGTCCTCCTGTCTGTCTGTCTGTCTCTACAGCTGGATGGTGTCAGTCTTCACGGTCTGACCAATCAGGAGGTTCTGGAGGTGATGAAGAGGACGGGTCAGACTGTGGTTCTGTCTGTGATCAGGAAGAAAGCCAGAGCTTTGGAGAGGTCCCTGGATAAAGGTCCGCCACATGTCCTCATGTCCTCATGTCCTCATGTCCACATGTCCTCATGTCATGTCCACATGTCGTCATGTCCACATGTCGTCATGTCCACATGTCATCATGTCCACATGTCATCATGTCCTCATGTCCAAATGTCATCATGTCATGTCCACATGTCATCATGTCATGTCCACATGTCATCATGTCATGTCCACATGTCCTCATGTCCTCATGTCCTCATGTCCACATGTCATCATGTCATGTCCACATGTCATCATGTCCACATGTCATCATGTCATGTCCACATGTCATCATGTCCACATGTCATCATGTCATGTCCACATGTCATCATGTCATGTCCACATGTCATCATGTCCTCATGTCCACATGTCATCATGTCATGTCCACATGTCATCATGCCCTTATGTCCTCATGTCATCATGTCATGTCCACATGTCATCATGTCCTCATGTCCACATGTCCTCATGTCCACATGTCATCATGTCCTCATGTCATGTCCACATGTCATCATGTCCACATGTCATCATGTCCACATGTCGTCATGTCCACATGTCGTCATGTCGTCATGTCCACATGTCCACATGTCATCATGTCCTCATGTCATCATGTCCACATGTCATCATGTCCACATGTCATCATGTCCACATGTCGTCATGTCCTCATGTCCACATGTCCTCATGTCCACATGTCATCATGTCCTCATGTCATGTCCACATGTCATCATGTCCACATGTCCTCATGTCCACATGTCATCATGTCCTCATGTCATGTCCACATGTCATCATGTCCACATGTCATCATGTCCACATGTCGTCATGTCCACATGTCGTCATGTCGTCATGTCGTCATGTCCTCATGTCCACATGTCCACATGTCATCATGTCATGTCCACATGTCATCATGTCATGTCCTCATGTCCACATGTCATCATGTCATGTCCTCATGTCATCATGTCATGTCCACATGTCATCATGTCATGTCCTCATGTCCACATGTCCACATGTCATGTCCACATGTCCTCATGTCCACATGTCATCATGTCCACATGTCATCATGTCATGTCCACATCTCCACATGTCGTCATGTCCACATGTCCTCATGTCCACATGTCATCATGTCCACATGTCATCATGTCATGTCCACATCTCCACATGTCGTCATGTCCACATGTCATCATGTCCACATGTCATCATGTCATGTCCACATCTCCACATGTCGTCATGTCCACATGTCATCATGTCCACATGTCATCATGTCATGTCCACATGTCATCATGTCCACATGTCATCATGTCATGTCCACATGTCGTCATGTCGTCATGTTCTCATGTCCACATGTCATCATGTCATGTCCACATGTCATCATGTCCACATGTCCTCATGTCCACATGTCCACATGTCCACATGTCATCATGTCATGTCCACATGTCCTCATGTCATGTCCACATGTCATCATGTCCTCATGTCCACATGTCATCATGTCCTCATGTCCACATGTCATCATGTCATGTCCACATGTCATGTCATGTCCACATGTGCTCGTCATGTCATCATGTCATGTCCACATGTCATCATGTCATCATGTCATGTCCACATGTCCTCATGTCATCATGTCATCATGTCATGTCCACATGTCCTCATGTCATCATGTCATCATGTCATGTCCACATGTCATCATGTCATCATGTCATCATGTCATGTCCACATGTCATCATGTCATCATGTCATGTCCACATGTCCACATGTCATCATGTCATCATGTCATGTCCACATGTCCTCATGTCATCATGTCATCATGTCATGTCCACATGTCATCATGTCATCATGTCATCATGTCATGTCCACATGTCCACATGTCATCATGTCATGTCCACATGTCATCATGTCATCATGTCATCATGTCATGTCCACATGTCATCATGCCATCATGTCATGTCCACATGTCCACATGTCGTTATGTCCACATGTCGTCATGTCGTCATGTCATCATGTCATGTCCACATGTCCTCATGTCCACATGTCCACATGTCATCATGTCCACATGTCATCATGTCCACATGTCATCATGTCATGTCCACATGTCATCATGTCCACATGTCCACATGTCGTTATGTCCACATGTCCACATGTCCTCATGTCATCATGTCATGTCCACATGTCCTCATGTCCACATGTCCACATGTCATCATGTCATGTCCACATGTCATCATGTCCACATGTCATCATGTCATGTCCACATGTCATCATGTCATCATGTCATCATGTCATGTCCACATGTCATCATGTCATCATGTCATGTCCACATGTCCTCATGTCATCATGTCCTCATGTCATGTCCACATGTCCACATGTCCACATGTCGTTATGTCCACATGTCGTCATGTCGTCATGTCATCATGTCATGTCCACATGTCCTCATGTCCACATGTCCACATGTCATCATGTCATGTCCACATGTCATCATGTCCACATGTCATCATGTCATGTCCACATGTCATCATGTCCACATGTCCACATGTCGTTATGTCCACATGTCCACATGTCCTCATGTCATCATGTCATGTCCACATGTCCTCATGTCCACATGTCCACATGTCATCATGTCATGTCCACATGTCATCATGTCCACATGTCATCATGTCATGTCCACATGTCATCATGTCCACATGTCCACATGTCGTCATGTCCACATGTCGTCATGTCGTCATGTCCTCATGTCCACATGTCCACATGTCATCATGTCATGTCCACATGTCATCATGTCATGTCCACATGTCCACATGTCCACATGTCATCATGTCATGTCCACATGTCCTCATGTCATGTCCACATGTCATCATGTCCACATGTCATCATGTCATGTCCACATGTCATCATGTCCTCATGTCCACATGTCATCATGTCCTCATGTCCACATGTCCTCATGTCCTCATGTCCACATGTCCTCATGTCATGTCCACATGTCATCATGTCCTCATGTCCACATGTCATCATGTCATCATGTCCACATGTCCTCATGTCCTCATGTCCACATGTCATGTCCACATGTCATCATGTCATGTCCACATGTCATGTCATGTCCACATGTGCTCGTCATGTCATCATGTCATGTCCACATGTCCTCATGTCCACATGTCATGTCCACATGTTCACATGTTCACATGTCGTCATGTCCTCATGTCCACATGTCATCATGTCATGTCCACATCTTAACATATCGTCATGTCCACATGTCGTCATGTCCTCATGTCCACATGTCCACATGTCATCATGTCATCATTTCATCATGTCATGTCCACATGTCCTCATGTCCACATGTCCACATGTCCACATGTCATCATGTCATGTCCACATGTCATCATGTCATGTCCACATGTCCTCATGTCCACATGTCATGTCCACATGTTCACATATCGTCATGTTCACATATCGTCATGTCCACATGTCCACATGTCATCATGTAGCTGAAGCTTTTCTCTAAAAAGACAAACTGTGGTTATGATGTTAACACATAAATCAGATGATTCAGTCTTTGTTCCAGACTGAGACCTTCAGTCAGTCCTGAGACTGATCCTGAGACTGATCCTGAGACTGATCCTGCAGATGAATCAGTGAAACAAACTGGTCGTCCCATAATGCAACATGTTATTAAGGAGCTGAGTTCATCTTAATTAAGACAGAAATAAACGATAAACAGACGTGAAGCTAACAGGATGTGAGCGGCTTCACTTCCTCTGAATATAAGAGCGTTGTTGTGCTGCTGTGAGGAGAGAAGTTAACTCTGTTACTTCCTCTTCCTGTCCGAGGCCTCTCCGTCCTCTCGCCCAGATTAAGATGACAAATTTGTTTACAGCTCGCTGTAATTTCCCCCAAAGCAAAGCTGGATTCCTCCTGCAGCGTCCACGAGATGAATTCTCCCGGTTCAGGGTCATTTTTTCTGTGTTGCGATCAGCGGCGGGCTGCACCGGTCAGCCGGGCCGCAGAGGAACAAGTGATTTCTAAAAGAGGAGTGCAGCAGAGCGCTTATCTCCTGCAGACGTCTTCTTTCATTACACAGAGCTGAAACTTCTCAGCTTCTTATTTTCTGCTCATTTCTGCTGCTCTCTTATCTGCACACACTCGTGATGAGTTATGACGAGGCTGATGGGAAAATGAACTTCACTTTTATGGATCACCACCAGGAGCGATCATTCAGGGGTCAGAGGTCGCAGCACGCCGTGCCCTGGACGAGGGCCACAGAGCTTTAAGGCCCCGATGAATCACACAAATGGAGACGGAGCAAACTTTGAGTCTGCTCGCGATCGTCACGGCGGGAATGTTCAGGAAAAACTGCAGAAGTTCAACTTGTTTGTTGTTGTTGCTGTTTCAGTGGAGAGAGAGACGTCCCGCGTGTCGCTGAGGAGATCTGTGGACGTCAAGACGCGCTCGACCCTCAGCCTCACACCGAAGCACGAGACGACGTACAAGACGACATCACTGCTGACAAGAGGTGACACACACACACACACACACACACACACACACACACACAGACACACGCACACACACAGACACCACACAACACACGCACACAACACAACCACACGCGCCGCACACATACACACAGACACACACACACACGCGCACACACATACACACAGACACACACACACGCGCACACACATACACACAGACACACACACAGACACACACGCGCACGCACACACACATACACACACACACATACACACACATGCGCACACACACATACACACACACATACACACAGACACACACAACACACGCGCGCGCGCGCACACACACATACACACAGACACACACAACACACGCGCGCGTGCACACACACACATACACACAGACACACACAACACACGCGCACGCACAGACACACACACCCGCACGCACACACACATAGACACACACACACGCGCGCACACAGACACACACGCGCACGCACACAGACACACACGCACACAGACACACACACACACACACACACACACACACACACACACACACACACACACAGTGTTCTGTGCGGCCCGGCTCAGCGTGTGACATGATGCTGCACAGAGCAGCTCGAGCTGACAGGAAGTCAGACACAGAAACAGGATAGAGAATCCGGTTGATTTTCAAAATAAAACACTGCATGCAAACTTCATGTCGTAAAAACTATTTACCTACAAATCAAATTTACATATTTCGAAGTAGAACAACGACCAATCTGAGCAAGGAACAAAGACTGGAGGGAAAACGCTCCAGAAACGTTTCCGAAACGTTTCAGAAACGCTCCTGGTGGGTTTAAAGTCGTGTGGAGCATGATCTGAAACAGAGCTGAGGGTGGAGGTGACAGAGGCTCAGTGTGAACATTTATCTTAAACCAAACTAACTGCTGAGCTCTGACGTCTCCGTAAAGATGCTTCAGTGAGTCTGGATCAGAACCATGCTGTGTGGTGTTTACCCTCCACCTGTCTGCAGGTGAGATTTGAACATTTCATTTTGGTGACACAGGGAGGTGTGTGCAGCCTGTGGGTGGAGCTCAGGCTGTCCTGAAGACGGTGATGGTGTAGGTGTAGCTCTGCAGACATGTCAGCTCCTCTCTGAGTTATTCCCTCTCTTTTTATTCCTCATTAGCTTTGCTAAGTGGCCAAACCGCCACGCTAACACTCCGCGCGCCGCCTGCTGCCGGCCAGCAGATGTAAAGTGTCCGGGCTGCCTGACAGCGCAGCGATGTATCACCCTGTTCATTCAGCCAAACGCTGCAGATTAATTGCACTGTGAAGGCCGAGGTTAGCAATGCTAATTTAATCAGAGGCTGTTGTTGTAACGCTGCCAGACCTGCTGCACATGTGAGCCGCCGCTCTGTGAGAGCGCGCAGGTGAGTCCAGCCTGCCGCTCTGTAATCTGCTCTGACTGTCCGTGCATGTGTTCGCCATCCATTCTGCTGCGGTTCAGGAGCGCGTTGTTGCTGAGACGTTTCTGTGTGTGTGTGCAAATGCATTAAACCCAAATCCACAGTCTCCACAGTTAAAGTTGCTTACTGCACAGTTTACATTTGAGTCATTTAGCTTTTTGCTTCTAACCGGTGAATTCCAATGAGGTGACCCTCGTCAGCCTGCAGAGACCTGCTGAAATGTTTCTGCTGCAGCACGACGACAACATCCAGCTCTGCTGCAGTGCAACTGACGGCACCGTGAATACAGAGTCCTCCAACTCCACAGGAAGTTTCCTGACTGCTGCTTCAGTTTGAGCAACTTGATAAAATGTTTGAGTCGCAACATGTTCAATGAACAAAGTGAGTGAATGAGTTCATAAACTTTATTATACATCAAACTACACAGAGACTGATATCAGCGACTAGTCCAGCAGCAGCTGATATCAGCGACTAGTCCAGCAGCAGCTGATATCAGAGACTAGTCCAGCAGCTGATATCAGAGACTAGTCCAGCAGCTGATATCAGAGACTAGTCCAGCAGCTGATATCAGAGACTAGTCCAGCAGCAGCTGATATCAGAGACTAGTCCAGCAGCAGCTGATATCAGAGACTAGTCCAGCAGCAGCTGATATCAGAGACTAGTCCAGCAGCTGATATCAGAGACTAGTCCAGCAGCTGATATCAGAGACTAGTCCAGCAGCTGATATCAGAGACTAGTCCAGCAGCTGATATCAGAGACTAGTCCAGCAGCTGATATCAGAGACTAGTCCAGCAGCTGATATCAGAGACTAGTCCAGCAGCGGCTGATATCAGAGACTAGTCCAGCAGCGGCTGATATCAGAGACTAGTCCAACAGCGGCTGATATCAGAGACTAGTCCAGCAGCGGCTGATATCAGTGACTAGTCCAGCAGCGGCTGATATCAGAGACTAGTCCAACAGCGGCTGATATCAGCGACTAGTCCAGCAGCGGCTGATATCAGAGACTAGTCCAGCAGCGGCCGATATCAGAGACTAGTCCAGCAGCGGCTGATATCAGTGACTAGTCCAACAGCGGCTGATATCAGAGACTAGTCCAGCAGCGGCTGATATCAGAGACTAGTCCAACAGCGGCTGATATCAGCGACTAGTCCAGCAGCGGCTGATATCAGAGACTAGTCCAACAGCGGCTGATATCAGCGACTAGTCCAGCAGCGGCTGATATCAGAGACTAGTCCAGCAGCGGCCGATATCAGAGACTAGTCCAGCAGCGGCTGATATCAGAGACTAGTCCAGCAGCGGCTGATATCAGAGACTAGTCCAGCAGCGGCTGATATCAGAGACTAGTCCAACAGCGGCTGATATCAGCGACTAGTCCAGCAGCGGCTGATATCAGAGACTAGTCCAACAGCGGCTGATATCAGCGACTAGTCCAGCAGCGGCTGATATCAGAGACTAGTCCAGCAGCAGCTGATATCAGAGACTAGTCCAGCAGCGGCTGATATCAGAGACTAGTCCAGCAGCTGATATCAGAGACTAGTCCAGCAGCGGCTGATATCAGAGACTAGTCCAGCAGCGGCTGATATCAGAGACTAGTCCAGCAGCGGCCGATATCAGCGACTAGTCCAGCAGCAGCTGATATCAGAGACTAGTCCAGCAGCGGCCGATATCGGCGACTAGTCCGGCAGCGGCCGATATCGGCGACTAGTCCGGCAGCGGCCGATATCGGCGACTAGTCCGGCAGCGGCCGATATCGGCGACTAGTCCGGCAGCGGCCGATATCGGCGACTAGTCCAGCAGCAGTCAGTCAGACTCGTCCCTGACTCGTCATTCAGATGCTGTTCATAACGAAGTTCATTACGAACTCTGTAATTAAGGCCTAAGATGAGAGGAACCGGATTCACAGCGCCACCTGCAGGTGTCAGCAGCACAGGACGCCCCTAACCCCTCGCCGTGGCGCTCTGCTGCAACGTGTCGTTTGTCGGCGCCGCGTTCCATCACTGCAGGTTTTAGTTGACGAGCTGCTGAGTTTTAATGGCTGGACTGTAACTTTACATCTGTTCCACTGCTTACACAGCTGTGTGTGTGTGTGTGTGTGTGGTGTGTGTGTGTGTTGTGTGGTGTGTGTGTGTGTGTGTGTTGTGTGTGTGTGTGTGTGTCTGTGTGTGTCTGTGTGTGTGTGTGTGTGTAGCTACAGACGCAGAGCTGAGGGCTAAATGGGAGGCGGCTCTGGGACCACAGTACCAAGTTCTGGTGAGACCTGCTGATGTTGTTAATATACAGTATAAATACATAATTAACATGAACAGTTAATTCTTTCCTCGTATGGAGATACAGGTAACTCCAGAAGTACTTAGTTACTTTAGTGTGTGTGTGTGTGTGTGTGTGTGTGTGTGTGTGTGTGTGTGTGTGTGTGTGTGTGTTGTCAGGTGGTGAACTTGGATCCGGTCATTGAAGACGATGCTGAGCTGCAAAAATCCTCCAAGGTGAGAACCATCAGGGTCCAGATGAAGCTTTGTGATATGAACCATGTTTTCATATTAACGAGCTCACAGTCAGAACTTCAGCGGAGCTCTTTGATGACCTCACTTTTCCTCCACCTTCTTCCAGCTGCTGCCCATCCACACTCTGCGCCTCGGGGTGGAGCTGGACTCGTTTGACGGGCACCACTACATCTCCTCTGTGGCTCCTGAGGGCCCCGTGGACAAACATGGGCTCCTGAGACCAGAGGACGAGCTGCTGGAGGTA
>CM014085.1:36287813-36300313 GCA_004119915.2 Collichthys lucidus
ACTAAAGGATATATATATATATAT
The DNA here is from genome assembly GCA_004119915.2 of Collichthys lucidus. Taxonomy (NCBI): domain Eukaryota; kingdom Metazoa; phylum Chordata; class Actinopteri; family Sciaenidae; genus Collichthys; species Collichthys lucidus. Next base: position 36,287,838 of record CM014085.1, read on the forward strand.
ATATATATATATATATTATATATAATATATATCTATATATATATATATATATATATATGTGTGTGTCTATAATGAACTTCCCTCACAGATGGATGCCGTCTGCTCGTGCTCCCTCCCTCCCTCTCTCTCCCTCTCTCTGTCTCTCTCTCTCCCTCTCTCTCTCTCTCTCTGTCTCTCTCTCTCTCTCTCTCTCTCTCTCTCTCTCTCTCTCTCTCTCTCTCTCTCTGTCTCTCTCTCTCTCTCTCTCTCTCCCTCCCTCTCTCTTCCCTCTATATCTCTCGCCCAAGGGCACATCATCAGCTCGGCGTGGCTGCCAAAGTGTTTCCTGTTACTGACTGCGGCTGTCAGAGTTGAGTGAAAGATGTTTGGAGGCAATAAGAGAAGAGCTGATCTGATCTGTCTGTCTGGACTCGGCCGGATAGTTTCCACTAAAAAGTGACACCTTTAAAATGTGGCCGGTGTCACACCTGAGAAATGTTTCCTCCAAAGATCCTGCTCGTCCTGAAATACCAGAGCTCAGACATGCTGAGCATCGTACTGCAGGGAGGTGACACTAACGAGACACGATCAGCAGCTTCACTGTTAATAACTGTTATTCAAAGAACTGTGTAACGTCTGTGATCAGGTGACCCACTCTGACCTGTGATCAGGTGACCCACTCTGACCTGTGATCAGGTGACCCACTCTGACCTGTGATCAGGTGACCCACTCTGACCTGTGATCAGGTGACCCACTCTGACCTGTGATCAGGTGACCCACTCTGACCTGTGATCAGGTGACCCACTCTGACCGGTGACCCACACTCTGACCCACTCACCTGTGATCAGGTGACCCACTCTGACCTGTGATCATGTGACCCACTCTGACCTGTGATCAGGTGAACAGTGTCTCTGTCATTCGTACGTCTGTTCTCACACTATGTAACTTTTGGGCTCCGGGTCGGGAGAAGTACGTAACGCTTTAACGGCACTAAGTCACACAGCAGCAACTATTTCACTGATTCTGGTGAAACTGGATCATATTTTATGGAGGAAATGTTTTCTGGTTTTCCCTCTGATGTCCTCCGGCTGCTCCGCTCAACTCTCTGTGATTACAGAGTTTTGATGGACAGTGAAGTAAACTGCTGACGCTGTCGCTGCTGTTAGCTCAGTCTGTTAGCTGCTGTTAGCTCAGTTCGTCAGCTTGGGCGATGAGCTCAGAGCGACGGGACGATCTGAGTGTTTTTGTACCACAGCGTTATGGACGACCAGGAAAAAAGAGGTAACAGGCTCAGCAGCTTCTATGACAATGAAGGCAGCGAAGAAGAGTGAAGAGGACGCTGACGGAGGAAGCAGGGGATGGATGCAGACAGGCGTGTTCGTTCATTATGAGGAAAAGTTTTGCGCTCATCGCGTCGAAGCTCCGAGACTCTGAAATGTTTCGAGTTCTAAAGTGTAAAAGTTCAAAACCGACTTGAAAAAGTTTGTTTTCGTTTGATTCTGACCGACATCGTAAAGGTCTTAAAAACTTTGGTAGACTCTGCAACCTACATATCCCAAAAAATCATGTTCAGCTCACGGAAAGAAAAAAGATCCGTGGAAACATTTCACTACTTTTGGCAAAGTACATTTTTAATTTCTTTATTTTTTGCTCTCTCCTACGTTTCTGATATGTTTGACAGCCGAGGCCTTTCTTTTTCCGGAGGATCTTGTAGGAGTGGAGGACGTGAGTCCTGACTCCTCACCACCTGTAGCCATGTTGCTCCGTCTAAAAATACAGCCCGTCTTTGTTCTGGCATCTGAATCTTGGCACAGCAGCTCGTGCTGCAGCGCGGGCGATGCCCCGGGTTCAGCACGGGGGATTCACAGAATGTACATCGCTCTCACCGGGAGAGCTTCGGTAGCTGCTGTGCGAGTCTCTCAGGGGGTTTCAGGTTCTGGCAGGACCGGCTCGTCCCTCTGGTTACTCTGGTTAAACAGACGGACAAACTCCTGTCAGAGTTCTGCCTCCGTGTTTTCTGGATAAAGTCGGGCGATCATCCAACGTCAGACTTTTAATTTGATTTGAAACTTTTCAACCTCAAACAGAGGAAACATGCAAACGCTCACGGACGCGTGGAGGTCGACCAACGCAGCGTGCACATAAAAACGGGTCAGCTGATCAAAAACCTGAGAATATCATTTACAGCCCAGGGAGAGCCACAGCAATAAAAATGTACTTTAAATTTTAATGTTTGAGTTTTTTGATGGTTGTAAATCACACGTGACGTTCACGATAAAAGTTTACTGTGACCTCACTGTGACCTCACTGTGACCTCACTGTGACCTCACTGTGACCTCACTGTGACATCACTGTGACCTCACTGTGACCTCACTGTGACCTCACTGTGACCTCACTGTGACATCACTGTGACATCACTGTGACCTCACTGTGACCTCACTGTGACCTCACTGTGACATCACTGTGACATCACTGTGACCTCACTGTGACCTCACTGTGACATCACTGTGACATCACTGTGACCTCACTGTGACCTCACTGTGACCTCACTGTGACCTCACTGTGACATCACTGTGACATCACTGTGACCTCACTGTGACATTCGTTCTTCGTTAATCTCTGACAGTGAAAACACGACGAGTCGCTCCGTGTCCGTCATGCCGGACGTGTGGAGACTCGATGACAGCTCGTTAACACTGATCACATGAAACATGTGACGTGTTTTAAACGATGATGAAACTTCTGCAGCGTCTCCTCGTCCTCCGTCAAATATTTGTCTCTCCGTCCTTCGTCCACCTTCCTGTCTGTCTCTCAGTTCTCCAGCTCTTGTTTGGACGCTGTGACCTTTGACCTCCATCCTGTTGATTACCGTGACGATGGATGATTAATAATCGACTCTGCATGTTTGCACAGACGCTTTCCTCTGGTCTCTGTCTCCCCCTGCCTGTCTGTCTGCTGCTGTGCTGAGAGCCTCATGTAGTCTGAACCATGGAGGTCTGTCTGTCTGTCTGTCTCTCTGTCTGTCTGTCTGCCTGTCTGTTTCTCTGTCTCTCTGTCTGTCTCTCTGTCTGTCTGCCTGTCTGTTTCTCTGTCTCTCTGCCTCTCTGTCTCTCTGTCTGTCTCTCTGTCTGCCTGTCTGTTTCTCTGTCTCTGCCTCTCTGTCTCTCTGTCTGCCTGTCTGTTTCTCTGTCTCTCTGCCTGTCTCTCTGCCTGTCTGTTTCTCTGTCTCTCTGCCTGTCTCTCTGCCTGTCTGTCTGCCCCGTCACCTTAGCGTTACATGTTCTTGTTCTGTGTTCAGGACCCGCTGGATCCGGGCCGCTGTGTGATGGTGATCCGTTCTCTCGTTCCCGGTGGTTCTGCAGAGCATCATGGCGGTTTACTTCCTGGAGACCAGCTGGTGTCGGTCAACCAGACCCAGCTGGACCTGCTCAGCCTGGCCCAGGCCGTGGAGGTCCTGAAGTCCGCCCCGCCCGGCGCGGTCCGGCTCGGCATCCGCAAACCTCTGGTGGTACGTCTGCGCCTGCTCGCTCAGCGATCAGAGAAAAGTGAAGCTCGGTGTGATTTAAGTTCTGAACCCGTTCTGTGCAGGTGGAGAGACCGGAGAGGACGGACCAGGTGTGTCTGTACGACACACACCTGTCTGTGCCAAAGGTAGCACACACACACTCTGATACATGTAGTGGACCTCTGTGCCGGGTCAGAACTGAAGATACAGTCTCTTTAGCACGTTAGCACGTTAGCAAACGTGGTTCATTAAATCTGAAACATCTGAGCGTGTTTGTTAATCACTGCCGAACAGCGGACCACAGAGACCTGGACCACAGAGACCTGGACCACAGAGACCTGTGTGTCTCTGTCTGTCTCTCTGAGACGTTCAGGTGGATGCAGACTAAGTTTCACGTCTTTCACGTCGTCCTCTCGCTGCTCTGACTCAGCTCGGCCTCTTCACCTTCACGTTAAATCTCTGCTCTCTCTTTATCTCTGAACTCACTTCCTTTGCTTTATCGCTGTGGGCGGGAGATGAGCGGCGCTGCCGAGACTTTTGACTGTGAGGAAAAATACATAGAGGAATAAATAAATGTGAATGAATATGTGCAGCGTGACGGGACGGAGTGGATTTACGCTGCCGTAAAACTGGACGCCACAAAGAGCAATAACTGCAGGAAGACAAACGTCCTCATGATTACGCTTCATATCTGAGCTGCTGCTTCTGCTGCTCGCTCGTAACAGCCTGATGAAAATATGAAGCTGGACTATGAGGAGGTGATACGAGCCGAGCCACGTGCACGGTTCTGACCGCCGAGGCCGATATGACCGCGCGATGCATGACCGCGCGATGCATGAACACGCGAAGTCATTTCTGATTTATTTGACAAAGAATTGAAGCAAAATCGGAAACGAGCAAAACTTTTTATTATTTTTAAGTTTGTTGTGAAGTCAGAATTTAGTCGGACTCGAACCACCGGCACGCGGCAGTGACGGAGAAACTGACGTTTCCTTATCAGCTGATCTGTGATGAGCCAAAACCAGCCAATGATACCAACGAACTATCCAAAGTTTTCCTCAGATTTATTCATTAGCTAAATATTTCAATAATCGATTCATCGTTTTTTGGTGTCTGAATCTTTGTGGAGATTTAAGAACGTCATGATGACAGACAGATGAGTGGATCTGCTGCGTTCACGCGTTCAGTGAAGTTTGATTCCTTTGTTGTTGATCAGAAACAGAAGATTTGATGTTGGCGTGTTTAAGCGTGTTTTAAGGATGTTCTAAGCGTGTTAAGTGTGTTCTAAGCGTGTTTTAAACTTGTTTTAAGCGTGTTAAGGATGTTTTAAGCTTGTTTTAAATGCGTTTCAAGCGTGTTTTAAACTCGTTTTAAGTGTGTTCTAAGCTTGTTTTAAACTTGTTTTAAGCGTGTTCTAAGCTTGTTTTAAGCGTGTTCTAAGCTTGTTTTGAACGCGTTTAAAACTCATTTTAAGCGTGTTCTAAGCATGTTTGAAGCATTTTCTAAGCGTGTTTTAAGCGTGTACACCTGTAAGCAGCTGTTTGTTTGTGAACTCGACAAACGACTTTCTGTTTGTTCGTTGCTGAAAATCTGTCGAGTAGTTTTCACAGAAGCTTCCTTTCTATCATTTCTTCTCACCTCTGTCGTCTTTTCCTTCCTTCCTTCCTTCCTTCCTTCCTTCCTGCCTTCCTTCCTTCCTTCCTGCCTTCCTTCCTTCCTTCCTCCCTCCCTCCCTTCCTTCCTTCCTCCCTCCCATCCTTCCTCCCTTCCTTCCTTCCTTCCTTCCTTCCTCCCTCCCTTCCTCCCTCCCTCCCTTCCTTCCTTCCTTCCTTCCTTCCTTCCTTCCTCCCTCCCTCCTTTCCTTCCTTCATCTCTCTCCTCTTTCATCTCCCCCTCTCCTCTCGTTCACCTTCCTTCACCCTCTCCTCTCTCCTCTCCTTAATCTCTCCTCCTCCTCTCTGTGTGGAGCTGCTGACTCAGCTGGATGGTATAAAGTGCTCTATCAGCTCAACCAGCAGCATCTCTCTCTTAAGTGAGTCGGGGGGTGGAGCGGCTGGGGGGGTACTGTGAGGACACTGTGGTCCTCCAGCACCAGTACACGCAGTACTGCAGTACTCTCAGAGATTACTACTGCAGTATTCAGTGGATATACTGTGAAGTGATGAACTGCTTTGTTATTGCTTCATCAGAAGTTCGTTAAAATGAGTGTGAATATTAAACAGCTGATTGTCTTTATCGCTTCAAACTTAGACCAAAGTTTGTTCATCGAATCGTTGAGCTCATTACTTGACGAATTGATTTTTATATGATCGATCTTTGACTGCTCTGCTTTATACCGACTGAAGACTCCTCACGCCTCCTCAACAACTGCTCAGCGTAAACAAGTCTGACCTGGTCTGTCATAGACTGATGCTGGTTAGAACCATCGGCAGACCTCACACAGACCTGTGCTTCACCCACACTGCGCTGTACTCGTCTGTACTGTGCAGTACTGTGCAGTACTCGTCTGTGCTCTGCAGTACTCGTCTGTACTGTGCAGTACTGTGCAGTACTCGTCTGTACTGTGCAGTACTCGTCTGTGCTCTGCAGGACTCTGCAGTACTGTGCAGTACTCGTCTGTACTGTGCAGTACTCGTCTGTGCTTTGCAGTACTGTGCAGTACTGTGCAGTACTGGTCTGTGCTCTGCAGTACTCGTCTGTGCTCTGCAGTACTCGTCTGTGCTCTGCAGTACTCGTCTGTGCTCTGCAGTACTGTGCAGTACTGTGCAGTACTCGTCTGTGCTCTGCAGTACTCGTCTGTACTGTGCAGTACTGTGCAGTACTCGTCTGTGCTCTGCAGGACTCTGCAGTACTGCGCAGTACTCGTCTGTGCTATGCAGTACTCGTCTGTGCTCTGCAGTACTCGTCTGTACTGTGCAGTACTCGTCTGTGCTCTGCAGGACTCTGCAGTACTGCGCAGTACTCGTCTGTGCTCTGCAGTACTCGTCTGTGCTTTGCAGTACTGTGCAGTACTGTACAGTACTCGTCTGTGCTCTGCAGTACTCGTCTGTGCTCTGCAGTACTCGTCTGTGCTCTGCAGTACTCGTCTGTGCTATGCAGTACTCGTCTCTGCTTTGCAGTACTGTGCAGTACTCGTCTGTGTTCTGCAGTACTCGTCTGTACTCTGCAGTACTCGTCTGTGCTCTGCAGTACTCGTCTGTACTGTGCAGTACTCGTCTGTGCTCTGCAGGACTCTGCAGTACTGGGCAGTACTCGTCTGTGCTTTGCAGTACTCGTCTGTGCTCTGCAGTACTCGTCTGTACTGTGCAGTACTCGTCTGTGCTCTGCAGGACTCTGCAGTACTGGGCAGTACTCGTCTGTGCTATGCAGTACTCGTCTGTGCTCTGCAGTACTCGTCTGTACTGTGCAGTACTCGTCTGTGCTCTGCAGTACTCGTCTGTACTCTGCAGTACTCGTCTGTTACTTGGTGTCCTCCTCTGGATCTGCGGCGCCGTCCTCTGCGCTGCTGTTTTATTTCCTGTTTTATATGCAGCCCATTTGGCTGAAGAGGGTTTTTCACAGCCCACAGGTCTCTGATGGGTTTCCATAAAGACAGCCGGGTCGGCGCTGTCACTTCACCGCCGGATCGTTCTCTGTCACGCCAGCCCGCTGACCAGAGAGAGACCCCCGTTACACATCCACACCTCGTTAACTTTTAGAGGTCATGTGTAGAAGACGAGCTGCTGCTGTAGTTACAGGCTGCCATCACATTATTCTGATCCACTTTGTGCAGATAAAGAGGCGCTGCGGCGAGCTCGGATCGCCCCGATTAAAACCCGAACACGAGGGGAAGAAAGAAAGAAAGAGTTTACAGTCAGCAAACAGTAACAGCAGCCATCAACTTTACTGCCTGTTGTTGTAAAAGAAACGCCTCACACAGCTGCTGGAACACAGCTCAAATTCACACCATCAACATTCAGGAAGCCTGTGCTGGCAGCTCAGAGAGTCCGGCCCGTGTACGAAGGCGGAGCAGTGGCCCGGGGGTCCGAGTCCGACCTGCAGCCCCTCACTGCACGTCTCCGTCCGTCCGTCCGTCCGTCCGTCCTCCTGTCACTGCCTCCGTCGTCTCACCTGTCAGAGCAAAGACTTCATTTCATTTAAAGTTTATTTATTCAGAAATCTTTCATGCAGCTCAGTAAAAACAATAATTAGAATCCAGCACAGATAATAAAATAATTCTAATTATAAAATGTTCTAATAAATAAAAACAAAAGATTTGCATGAAAATGAAAATTCAGCAAACACAAAAACTATAAAACAATAAAATGTTTCAGACATGATCAATAAACATCAATTTCATTTATCATCAGATTAAATAATAATTAACATTTCATGTTTGTTTTTCTGAGCGTCGTCACTTTAAGAAGACAAACGTGAAATATTCCATCAGTCAGAGTCATGAAGGACAAAGCTGCTGAGACAGGAAGCAGACGGGAAGCAGACAGGAAGCAGACGGGAAGCAGACGGGAAGCAGACGGGAAGGAAACAGGAAGCAGACAGGAAGCAGACGGGAAGCAGACGGGAAGGAAACAGGAAGCAGATGGGAAGCAGACGGGAAGGAAACAGGAAGCAGACAGGAAGCAGACGGGAAGCAGACAGGAAGCAGACGGGAAGCAAACGGGAAGCAGACGGGAAGCAGACGGGAAGCAGGTTGACGGTTGGACTCAATTTTTCATTTAGCGCCACCAACAGGTCAAAGTTCATCAAAACTGATGAAGCAGCTCGTTCAGATTAATGTTGCTATGGTACCACATGTGACTGCAGGCGTGTTCATGTCCAGCCGGGCCAGTACCGGCATCTGTCTGGACCTGAGGTTTAGTCTTTGGAGACAACGTGTGTTCTGGACTGTTGGTCGACCAAAGATTATTGGACTCCACAGTGTTACAGCTGGTTCTGATCCGAACAGTGATCAAATATCAACATCATCATCAGGACCGGATCAATGACAGAACCGGATCAGTCTACAGGACCGGATCAGTGACAGAACCGGATCAGTCTAAAGGACCGGATCAGTGACAGAACCGGATCAGTGACAGCACTGGATCAATGACAGAACCGGATCAGTGACAGCACCGGATCAATGACAGAACCGGATCAATGACAGAACCGGATCAGTAACAGAACCAGGTCAGTGACAGCACTGGATCAGTGACAGAACCGGATCAGTAACAGAACCAGGTCAGTGACAGCACTGGATCAATGACAGAACCGGATCAATGACAGAACCGGATCATTGACAGAACCGGATCAATGACAGAACCGGATCAGTGACAGAACCAGGTCAGTGACAGCACTGGATCAATGACAGAACCGGATCATTGACAGAACCGGATCAATGACAGCACCGGATCAGTGACAGAACCAGGTCAGTGACAGCACTGGATCAATGACAGAACCGGATCAGTCTACAGGACCGGATCAGTGACAGAACCGGATCAGTCTAAAGGACCGGATCAGTGACAGAACCGGATCAGTGACAGCACTGGATCAATGACAGAACCGGATCAGTGACAGCACCGGATCAATGACAGAACCGGATCAATGACAGAACCGGATCAGTAACAGAACCAGGTCAGTGACAGCACTGGATCAGTGACAGAACCGGATCAGTAACAGAACCAGGTCAGTGACAGCACTGGATCAATGACAGAACCGGATCAATGACAGAACCGGATCATTGACAGAACCGGATCAATGACAGAACCGGATCAGTGACAGAACCAGGTCAGTGACAGCACTGGATCAATGACAGAACCGGATCATTGACAGAACCGGATCAATGACAGCACCGGATCAGTGACAGAACCAGGTCAGTGACAGCACTGGATCAATGACAGAACCGGATCAATGACAGAACCGGATCAATGACAGAACCAGGTCAGTGACAGCACTGGATCAATGACAGAATCGGATCATTGACAGAACCGGATCAATGACAGTACCGGATCAGTGACAGAACCGGATCAATGACAGAACCAGATCAGTGACACGACCGGATCAGTGTACAGGACTCGAACCTGCAGCTGGACCGGCACCGGGCCTGCTGTGCAGAGTGCAGCGGGCGTCATCTCGTCCTCATCGCCTAATGGCAGATATTAAACGACGTGTTTAAATCTTGAATATGAGGCCGGGCAGTCACGGCCAACACACATCCGTCTCAGAACATCCTGTTAGCGTTATGAGCTCTGCCGCCGTCTGCTCCTCACCTCCATTATACGGCTGTGATGGGCCGGCTTCCCAGGCCCAAATTAAAAGAAGAGGAACAAGTCCTTGACGATGAGGCTGCGTCGATGGAAATTAGCCTAAGTGTTGTCATTAATATTTCCCTGCGCGGCGTAATGTCTGCATCGTAATGTTAGAACAGGATCTCCCTCAGTATCTGCTGAGGAGGCTCTTTGGGGAGTTGGAGAAACCTTTATGTGTTCACAGGAAGCGAGTTTGAGATTTACTGACAGACTTTAACTTTAGTGGACTGACAGTCTTCACAGACTGACCTGAGGCCTCGCAGTCGGTCTGTGTTTTAAATTGGCGGCAGTTTTTCAGAATAAAAGTTGAAACTGGAATGTTTTTAATTTAATTTATTACGTTTTATTTTGCTAAAATGCCGCCGTGACCTTTGACCTCCTCCTGTTTTTGTTTCAGGGTTTCGGTGACGGCTCCATCCTGCCTGAAGACCTCCGACAAGACCAGGAGGAGGAGGAGGAGCCGGAGCTGATCCTGGATGGAGGTCTGCCTCGCTACAGCTCCTTCTCTCGGACCTCCGCTGACCTCCTGCCTGTAGAGGAGGGCAGGGAGATGGCCGTGGACGAGGAGGTGATGGAGACAGAGGAGGAGGAGGACAAGGAGGAGGACGTGAGGAAGCAGGAGACAGTGGAGGAGAGCACGGGCTCCCTCCCCAGGAAACCTCCTCCGTCGTGGGAGGAGTGGAAGCTCGCTTCGTTGAGCCGGACTAGAGGAGGAGCAGAGGAGGTGACAGTCAGGATATCAGCATTAAGATGGAGGTGGAGGGAGGAGATCAGTGTTAAGATGGAGGTGGAGGTCAGCGTTAAGATGGAGGTGGAGGGAGGAGATCAGTGTTAAGATGGAGGTGGAGGTCAGCGTTAAGATGGAGGTGGAGGGAGGAGATCAGTGTTAAGATGGAGGTGGAGGTCAGCGTTAAGATGGAGGTGGAGGGAGGAGATCAGCGTTAAGATGGAGGTGGAGGTCAGTGTTAAGATGGAGGTGGAGGTGGAGGTCAGTGTTAAGATGGAGGTGGAGGGTGGAGGTCAGCGTTAAGATGGAGGTGGAGGTGGAGGTCAGTGTTAAGATGGACGTGGAGGTGGAGGTCAGTGTTAAGATGGAGGTGGAGGTCAGTGTTAAGATGGACGTGGAGGTGGAGGTCAGTGTTAAGATGGAGGTGGAGGTCAGTGTTAAGATGGAGGTGGAGGTCAGTGTTAAGATGGACGTGGAGGTGGAGGTCAGTGTTAAGATGGAGGTGGAGGTCAGTGTTAAGATGGAGGTGGAGGTGGAGGTCAGTGTTAAGATGGAGGTGGAGGGTGGAGGTCAGCGTTAAGATGGAGGTGGAGGTGGAGGTCAGCGTTAAGATGGACGTGGAGGTGGAGGTCAGCGTTAAGATGGAGGTGGAGGTCAGCGTTAAGATGGAGGTGGAGGTCAGTGTTAAGATGGACGTGGAGGTGGAGGTCAGTGTTAAGATGGAGGTGGAGGTCAGTGTTAAGATGGAGGTGGAGGTGGAGGTCAGTGTTAAGATGGAGGTGGAGGGTGGAGGTCAGCGTTAAGATGGAGGTGGAGGTGGAGGTCAGCGTTAAGATGGAGGTGGAGGTGGAGGTCAGCGTTAAGATGGACGTGGAGGTGGAGGTCAGCGTTAAGATGGAGGTGGAGGTCAGTGTTAAGATGGACGTGGAGGTGGAGGTCAGTGTTAAGATGGAGGTGGAGGTGGAGGTCAGTGTTAAGATGGACGTGGAGGTGGAGGTCAGCGTTAAGATGGAGGTGGAGGTCAGTGTTAAGATGGACGTGGAGGTGGAGGTCAGTGTTAAGATGGAGGTGGAGGTGGAGGTCAGTGTTAAGATGGAGGTGGAGGGTGGAGGTCAGCGTTAAGATGGAGGTGGAGGTGGAGGTCAGTGTTAAGATGGAGGTGGAGGGTGGAGGTCAGCGTTAAGATGGAGGTGGAGGTCAGCGTTAAGATGGAGGTGGAGGTGGAGGTCAGCGTTAAGATGGAGGTGGAGGGAGGGAGGAGTTTTTAAGTCCCGCCCCTCTGATCACTTTGATCTTTAATTGATGTTAATTAGTTAATTAATTGAGTTAATTGATTAGTTTCTCTGACTGACGGGTCGTTGGGTCGTTCTGTCAGATTTGGACACATCAGCAGCGAGAGGACGAAAACCGGACCAGGAAGGACCCGGACAGAACCTGGACCTGGGTCAGAAACAAACAACCTTCATTATTTATTATCACACATGTTTCTATTCTCAATGAAGAGCAGCTGTAACAAACACACAACGTGTGTGTGTCTGTGTGTGTGTGTGTGTGTGTGTGTGTGTGTGTGTGTGTCTGTGTGTGTGTGTGTGTGTGTGTGTGTGTGTGTGTGTGTGTGTGTGTGTGTGTGTATCACAGACTCCAGAGACAGTGAAGCCGACTCTGAACTCACTCTGACCGACACCGACACAGAGTCAGTATCTCCTCCATCACCTCCTAACTTTGTCTCCTTCTCTTCTTTAATATGTCCTGTCCGTCCCCTCTCTCTCCTCCCTCCGTCACCTCTCTCTCCTCCCTCCGTCACCTCTCTCTCCTCCCTCCGTCCCCTCTCTCTCCTCCCTACGTCACCTCTCTCTCCTCCCTCCGTCACCTCTCGCTCCTCCCTCCGTCACCTCTCTCTCCTCCCTACGTCACCTCTCTCTCCTCCCTCCGTCACCTCTCTCCTCCCTACGTCACTCTCTCTCCTCCCTCTGTCACCTCT
>CM014085.1:36302813-36311590 GCA_004119915.2 Collichthys lucidus
CACAGTCTCACGGTCTGTGTGTGTGTGTGTGTGTGTGTGTGTGTTTCAGCCTGTGTCTCTGACAGCTCCCAGCTACAGTAAACACAGAGCAGAGAGGACAGAGCCTCCGGTAAGAACAGGAAGCACCTCCTCACATGGTCACATGATCCGTGTGACTCCTCGTCTCCTCTCTGTCACACACTGATGGTGTTTGTCCAGCAGGGGGCGGCACAGCTCAGCTGAAGGCTTCAGTCTGCACTGGGAGGGAGGGAGGAAGACCGGACGCTCACGCTCACACCGCCTCACTCTGTTTGTTTGTCTTCATCTCTATAGCAACCAGCTGTGGCCCCACCCCCTCTGAGGCAGCCCCCGCCCTACAGACCTCCCAACCAATCAGAGCAGGAGCAGAACTCTGACCTGGAGCAGGTCAAAGGTCAGTAACACACACACATAAACTTCACTTCAGTTCTTCCATATTTGGATTTCCTGTTTATTTCATGTCCTGTTTGCATCCAGACTGCGTCACGTCTGTTTTGTTCCTCCCTGCATCGACTTCAGACTCCAGCGGGAGCGTTTCAGAGCGTTTCTCCTCCAGGCCTTGTTTACTGGCTCAGATTTGGTTTTTCATTTTCCTGGTTCATGTTCTTCTAAACATGCTTCTACATGTGGAAATATGCTGCGTACTTTATTTGTTCCTCTTCTAACCGTTTTTACCACCAGCAGTTTGAAAAGAGGTATTTTATTTTGAAAATCCACCGGATTCTCTGTGCTGTTTCTGTGTCTGGCGTCAAAAATAGAACAGATGTTTTCAACACAGAGCCAAGCGGAGGCCTGGCTCTGAACCGGACCGCAGCGGAGCCGGTGGAGTTTAAAACATTGACTAGAGCGTCCGCGTATCGCGGAGGTGGAGTTTAAAACATTGACTAGAGCGTCCGCGTATCGCGGAGGTGGAGTTTGAAACATTGACTAGAGAGGCCGCGTATCGCGGAGGTGGAGTTTGAAACATTGACTAGAGCGGCCACGTATCGCTGAGGTGGAGTTTGAAACATTGACTAGAGAGGCCACGTATCGGTGGAGGTGGAGTTTGAAACATTGACTAGAGCGGCCGTGTATCGCGGAGGTGGAGTTTGAAACATTGACTAGAGCGGCCGCGTATCGCGGAGGTGGAGTTTGAAACATTGACTAGAGCGGCCGCGTATCGCGGAGGTGGAGTTTGAAACATTGACTAGAGCGGCCACGTATCGCGGAGGTGGAGTTTGAAACATTGACTAGAGCGGCCACGTATCGCGGAGGTGGAGTTTGAAACATTGACTAGAGCGGCCACGTATCGCGGAGGTGGAGTTTGAAACATTGACTAGAGCGGCCGCGTATCACGGAGATGGAGTTTGAAACATTGACTAGAGCGGCCGCGTATCACGGAGGTGGAGTTTGAAACATTGACTAGAGCGGCCGCGTATCGCTGAGGTGGAGTTTGAAACATTGACTAGAGCGGCCGCGTATCGCTGAGGTGGAGTTTGAGACATTGACTAGAGCGGCCGCGTATCGTGGAGGTGGAGTTTGAAACATTGACTAGAGCGGCCGCGTATCGCTGAGGTGGAGTTTGAAACATTGACTAGAGCGGCCGTGTATCGTGAAGATGGAGTTTGAAACATTGACTAGAGCGGCCACGTATCACGGAGGTGGAGTTTGAAACATTGACTAGAGCGGCCACGTATCACCGAGGTGGAGTTTGAAACATTGACTAGAGCGGACGCGTATCGCGGAGGTGGAGTTTGAAACATTGACTAGAGCGGCCGCGTATCACGGAGGTGGAAGTTGAAACATTGACTAGAGCGGCCGCGTATCGCGGAGGTGGAGTTTGAAACATTGACTAGAGCGGCCGCGTATCGCGGAGGTGGAGTTTGAAACATTGACTAGAGCGGCCGCGTATCGCGGAGGTGGAGTTTGAAACATTGACTAGAGCGGCCGCGTATCGTGGAGGTGGAGTTTGAAACATTGACTAGAGAGGCCGTGTATCGCGGAGGTGGAGTTTGAAACATTGACTAGAGCGGCCGTGTATCGCTGAGGTGGAGTTTGAAACATTGACTAGAGAGGCCGTGTATCGCGGAGGTGGAGTTTGAAACATTGACTAGAGCGGCCGCGTATCGCGGAGGTGGAGTTTGAAACATTGACTAGAGCGGGCGCATATCGCGGAGGTGGAGTTTGAAACATTGACTAGAGCGGCCGCGTATAACGAAGGTGGAGTTTGAGACATTGACTAGAGCGGCCGCGTATCGTGGAGGTGGAGTTTGAAACATTGACTAGAGCGGCCGCGTATCACGGAGGTGGAGTTTGAAACATTGACTGGAGCGTCCGCGTATCGCTGAGGTGGAGTTTGAAACATTGACTAGAGCGTCCGCGTATCGCTGAGGTGGAGTTTGAAACATTGACTAGAGCCGCGTATCGCTGAGGTGGAGTTTGAAACATTGACTAGAGCGTCCGCGTATCGCTGAGGTGGAGTTTGAAACATTGACTAGAGCGGACGCGTATCGCGGAGGTGGAGTTTGAAACATTGACTAGAGCGTCCGCGTATCGCTGAGGTGGAGTTTGAAACATTGACTAGAGCGGCCGCGTATCACGGAGGTGGAGTTTGAAACATTGACTAGAGCGGCCGTGTATCGTGAAGATGGAGTTTGAAACATTGACTAGAGCGTCCGCGTATCGCGGAGGTGGAGTTTGAAACATTGACTAGAGCGGCCACGTATCGCGGAGGTGGAGTTTGAAACATTGACTAGAGCGGCCGCGTATCGCGGAGGTGGAGTTTGAAACATTGACTAGAGCGGCCGTGTATCGTGAAGGTGGAGTTTGAAACATTGACTAGAGCGGCCACGTATCACGGAGGTGGAGTTTGAAACATTGACTAGAGCGGTCACGTATCACGGAGGTGGAGTTTGAAACATTGACTAGAGCGGCCGCGTATCGCGGAGGTGGAGTTTGAAACATTGACTAGAGCGGCCGCGTATCACGGAGGTGGAAGTTGAAACATTGACTAGAGCGGCCGCGTATCGCGGAGGTGGAGTTTGAAACATTGACTAGAGCGGCCGCGTATAACGAAGGTGGAGTTTGAGACATTGACTAGAGCGGCCGCGTATCGTGGAGGTGGAGTTTGAAACATTGACTAGAGCGGCCGCGTATCGCGGAGGTGGAGTTTGAAACATTGACTGGAGCGTCCGCGTATCGCTGAGGTGGAGTTTGAAACATTGACTAGAGCGTCCGCGTATCGCTGAGGTGGAGTTTGAAACATTGACTAGAGCGTCCGCGTATCGCTGAGGTGGAGTTTGAAACATTGACTAGAGCGTCCGCGTATCGCTGAGGTGGAGTTTGAAACATTGACTAGAGCGGACGCGTATCGCGGAGGTGGAGTTTGAAACATTGACTAGAGCGTCCGCGTATCGCTGAGGTGGAGTTTGAAACATTGACTAGAGCGGCCGCGTATCGCGGAGGTGGAGTTTGAAACATTGACTAGAGCGGCCGCGTATCGCGGAGGTGAAGTTTGAAACATTGACTAGAGCGGGCGCATATCGCGGAGGTGGAGTTTGAAACATTGACTAGAGCGGCCGCGTATAACGAAGGTGGAGTTTGAGACATTGACTAGAGCGGCCGCGTATCGTGGAGGTGGAGTTTGAAACATTGACTAGAGCGGCCGCGTATCGCGCAGGTGGAGTTTGAAGCATTGACTAGAGCGTCCGCGTATCGCGGAGGTGGAGTTTGAAACATTGACTAGAGCGTCCGCGTATCGCTGAGGTGGAGTTTGAAACATTGACTAGAGCGTCCGCGTATCGCTGAGGTGGAGTTTGAAACATTGACTAGAGCGTCCGCGTATCGCTGAGGTGGAGTTTGAAACATTGACTAGAGCGGCCGCGTATCGCGGAGGTGGAGTTTGAAACATTGACTAGAGAGGCCACGTAACGGTGGAGGTGGAGTTTGAAACATTGACTAGAGCGGCCGTGTATCGCGGAGGTGGAGTTTGAAACATTGACTAGAGCGTCCGCGTATCGCGGAGGTGGAGTTTGAAACATTGACTAGAGAGGCCACGTAACGGTGGAGGTGGAGTTTGAAACATTGACTAGAGCGGCCGTGTATCGCGGAGGTGGAGTTTGAAACATTGACTAGAGCGTCCGCGTATCGCGGAGGTGGAGTTTGAAACATTGACTAGAGCGTCCGCGTATCGCGGAGGTGGAGTTTGAAACATTGACTAGAGCGGGCGCGTATCGCGGAGGTGGAGTTTGAAACATTGACTAGAGCGTCCGCGTATCGCGGAGGTGGAGTTTGCAACATTGACTAGAGTGGCCGCGTATCGCGGAGGTGGAGTTTGAGACATTGACTAGAGCGGCCGCGTATCACGGAGGTGGAGTTTGAAACATTGACTAGAGCGGCCACGTATCGCTGAGGTGGAGTTTGAAACATTGACTAGAGCGGCCGCGTATCGTGGAGGTGGAGTTTGAAACATTGACTAGAGCGGCCACGTATCGCTGAGGTGGAGTTTGAAACATTGACTAGAGCGGCCGCGTATCGCTGAGGTGGAGTTTGAAACATTGACTAGAGCGGCCGCGTAACGCGGAGGTGGAGTTTGAAACATTGACTAGAGCGTCCGCGTATCGCGCAGGTGGAGTTTGAAGCATTGACTAGAGCGTCCGCGTATCGCGGAGGTGGAGTTTGAAGCATTGACTAGAGCGGCCGCGTATCGCGGAGGTGGAGTTTGAAGCATTGACTAGAGCGTCCGCGTATCGCGGAGGTGGAGTTTGAAACATTGACTAGAGCGTCCGCGTATCGCGGAGGTGGAGTTTGAAACATTGACTAGAGTGGCCGCGTATCGCGGAGGTGGAGTTTGAGACATTGACTAGAGCGGCCGCGTATCGTGGAGGTGGAGTTTGAAACATTGACTAGAGCGGCCGCGTATCGCTGAGGTGGAGTTTGAAACATTGACTGGAGCGGCCGCGTATCGCTGAGGTGGAGTTTGAAACATTGACTAGAGCGTCCGCGTATCGCTGAGGTGGAGTTTGAAACATTGACTAGAGCGGCCGCGTATCGCGGAGGTGGAGTTTGAAACATTGACTAGAGCGGCCGCGTATCGCGGAGGTGGAGTTTGAAACATTGACTAGAGCGGCCACGTATCGGTGGAGGTGGAGTTTGAAACATTGACTAGAGCGTCCGCGTATCGCGGAGGTGGAGTTTGAAACATTGACTAGAGCGTCCGCGTATCGCGGAGGTGGAGTTTGAAACATTGACTAGAGCGGGCGCGTATCGCGGAGGTGGAGTTTGAAACATTGACTAGAGCGTCCGCGTATCGCGGAGGTGGAGTTTGCAACATTGACTAGAGCGGCCGCGTATCGCGGAGGTGGAGTTTGAGACATTGACTAGAGCGGCCACGTATCGCTGAGGTGGAGTTTGAAACATTGACTAGAGCGGCCGCGTATCGTGGAGGTGGAGTTTGAAACATTGACTAGAGCGGCCACGTATCGCTGAGGTGGAGTTTGAAACATTGACTAGAGCGGCCGCGTATCGCTGAGGTGGAGTTTGAAACATTGACTAGAGCGGCCGCGTAACGCGGAGGTGGAGTTTGAAACATTGACTAGAGCGGCCGCGTATCGCGCAGGTGGAGTTTGAAGCATTGACTAGAGCGTCCGCGTATCGCGGAGGTGGAGTTTGAAGCATTGACTAGAGCGGCCGCGTATCGCGGAGGTGGAGTTTGAAGCATTGACTAGAGCGTCCGCGTATCGCGGAGGTGGAGTTTGAAGCATTGACTAGAGCGTCCGCGTATCGCGGAGGTGGAGTTTGAAACATTGACTAGAGCGGCCGCGTATCGCGGAGGTGGAGTTTGAAACATTGACTAGAGCGGCCGCGTATCGCGGAGGTGGAGTTTGAAACATTGACTAGAGAGGCCGCGTATCGCGGAGGTGGAGTTTGAAACATTGACTAGAGCGTCCGCCTATCGCGGAGGTGGAGTTTGAAACATTGACTAGAGCGTCCGCGTATCGCGCAGGTGGAGTTTGGGTTAGATGATCTTTTTGAAGATTTCCACCATTATTTCTTCAGACTACATTTATTGTTCCCACCTTACCTGCTGCAGTGAATATTCTTCATAACCAAACTGATTTATATGTGACAGAATTATTATGACCAAACACTGAATCTGAACATCACAGGGCCATGACTTTATTTTTAATGTATTCTTATAGATGTCATCGCACAGTCTGTGTTTGTGTACTTTCTGTGTTCTGCCTCTGGGGGGCGGTAACGATCAGTGAGTCAGTGTGGATGTGCAGCCTGTAGGGGGCGCCTCGTCACTGTGAGGCTGATGAACCAGCATCAGTGAAATAGTTGGTGGTGTGAAGAGTTGCACACTTCTCAAAGTTACATAGAGTGAGAACAGACGTACGGATCAGCTGATCACAGGTCAGTGTGGTAAAGGACTGTGTGTGTGTGTGTGTGTGTGTGTGTGTGTGTGTCACAGTGTGTATTCATGTGTAGCAGCTGTTAATGTGTGTGTTTCTGTCTTTGCAGGACTTGTTTGAACCAGCAGCCCGTCGCTCCGCCCGTCGCTCCGCCCGTCCGTAGGCCGGTCTGAGAGTGGAGGACGTCTTTGTGAACTTTGTCTCCGTCTTTTCTCTCTGTGGACTTTCTGCCTCCGCCTCCCTCTGGTTGGTCTGGGTGCGTTTGTTTCGGTGTTTGGTTTGAAGCAGGCGGACGGGGCTGATGGTGTTTTTTTGTTTTTTTCTGGCTGCTGGTTGGAGGGTGTAGCTGTTTGTGGGAGGAGCTTGTTTGCTGCTGGTGCTCATGGTGTTTGGTGCTTTTGGGCTGATGGAGCTGATGGAGCTGTAGTCCATCACGAACAATCTGACCTTTGACCTTTGTACTGATGAATTCATTAGTGAAAGCGTGAAGCACAGATCAGCTGATCGATCGCTCAGTAAAGTTCATCTGAAAATGTTTTAACAAACTGATTCAGTACACAATCACAAGCTAAGACTCAGTCTGTCTTGGTCTTTAGTCTGGTCTTGGAGACAGCTAAGACTCAGTCTGTCTTGGTCTTTAGTCTGGCCTTGGAGACAGCTAAGACTCAGTCTGTCTTGGTCTTTAGTCTGGTCTTGGAGACAGCTAAGACTATGCTTGTCTTGGTCAGTCTCAGACTGTCTTTGGTTTAGGTCTGTGATCTCCTCTTCCTCTTCCTCTTCCTCTCCTCCGTGCTGTAAAGATCATGTTGGTTGTTGCATCAATAATAAATGCTTCAGATGACGTGCAAACTGTTTCAGGCTGTTTTTCTCCAAACATGTGACGAGCTTCTGCAGCATGATGGAAGTCTTCAGGCGTCATGTCACATTTATTTCCAACACGGCTGCATTCAGTCAACATGGAACCAACGTGACAACAACACGTCTGGTCAGCTGACCACCACTGTGTAAACACTGTAAGGTGGAGTGTGTGTGTGTGTGTGTGTGTGTGAACCTCTTCATCTCAGTGTGTGTGTGTGTGTGTGTGTGTGTGTGTGTGTGTGTGTGTGGTGTGTGTGTGTGTGGTGTGTGTGTGTGTGAACCTCTTCATCTCAGTGTGTGTGTGTTTGTGTGTGAACCTCTTCATCTCAGTGTGTGTGTGTGTGTGTGTGTGTGTGTGTGTGTGAACCTCTTCATCTCAGTGTGTGTGTGTGGTGTGTGTGTGTGTGTGTGTGAACCTCTTCATCTCAGTGTGTGTGTGTGTGTGTGTGTGTGAACCTCTTCATCTCAGTGTGTGTGTGTGTGTGTGTGTGTGTGTGTGTGTGTGTGTGTGTGTGTGAACCTCTTCATCTCAGTGTGTGTGTGTGTGTGTGTGTGTGTGTGTGTGTGTGTGTGCACTTCCAGCTGAGCTCCTCTCACACTGATGGATGGATCCAATCAGCTGAGCGGCTTCATCCGGCCAGTCTGTCCGTCACAAGTTCAACTTCACTGAACTGACCATCAGTAATTAATACACGACATTAATCAAACCAATAATTAACGTTCAGGCAACGTACTGAACACTTACCGAGTGTTTCTGTAGCCGTTAGCTCGCGTTAGCTCCCGTTAGCTCCCATCACATGTTTATATCATAAATTCAGCATCAATATAATCCACGAACATGAACTCTGTTTCTCTACAAACATTTTGATTTAGGAACTCTCCACCAGCGTTACTTTAATGTTAGACCAGCGTTATTTTAATGTTAGACTAATGTTACTTTAATGTTAGACCAACGTTACTTTAATGTTAGACCAGCGTTACTTTAATGTTAGACCAGCGTTATTTTAATGTTAGACTAATGTTACTTTAATGTTAGACCAACGTTACTTTAATGTTAGACCAGCGTTACTTTAATGTTAGACCAACGTTACTCTAATGTTAGACCAACGTTACTTTAATGTTAGACCAACGTTACTTTAATGTTAGACCAACGTTACTTTAATGTTAGACCAGCGTTACTTTAATGTTAGACCAACGTTACTTTAATGTTAGACCAACGTTACTTTAATGTTAGACCAGCGTTACTTTAATGTTAGACTAACGTTACTTTAATGTTAGACCAGCGTTACTTTAATGTTAGACCAACGTTACTCTAATGTTAGACCAACGTTACTTTAATGTTAGACCAACGTTACTTTAATGTTAGACCAGCGTTACTTTAATGTTAGACCAACGTTACTCTAATGTTAGACCAACGTTACTCTAATGTTAGACCAGCGTTACTTTAATGTTAGACCAATGTTACTTTAATGTTAGACCAACGTTACTCTAATGTTAGACCAACGT
>CM014085.1:36311690-36327104 GCA_004119915.2 Collichthys lucidus
GATCTCCTCTTCCTCTTCCTCTTCCTCTCCTCCGTGCTGTAAAGATCATGTTGGTTGTTGCATCAATAATAAATGCTTCAGATGACGTGCAAACTGTTTCAGGCTGTTTTTCTCCAAACATGTGACGAGCTTCTGCAGCATGATGGAAGTCTTCAGGCGTCATGTCACATTTATTTCCAACACGGCTGCATTCAGTCAACATGGAACATTAGTTCACCAACGTGACAACAACACGTCTGGTCAGCTGACCACCGCTGTGTAAACACTGTAAGGTGGAGTGTGTGTGTGTGTGTGTGTGTGTGTGTGTGTGTGTGTGTGTGTGTGTGTGTGTGTGTGTGTGTGTGAACCTCTTCATCTCAGTGTGTGTGTGTGTGTGTATGTGTGTGTGTGTGAACCTCTTCATCTCAGTGTGTGTGTGTGTGTGTGTGTGTGTGTGAACCTCTTCATCTCAGTGCGTGTGTGTGTGTGTGTGTGTGTGTGAACCTCTTCATCTCAGTGCGTGTGTGTGTGTGTGTGTGTGTGTGTGTGTGTGTGTGTGTGTGTGCGCACTTCCAGCTGAGCTCCTCTCACACTGATGGATGGATCCAATCAGCTGAGCGGCTTCATCCGGCCAGTCTGTCCTAAACTGACCATCAGTAATTAATACACGACATTAATCAAACCAATAATTAACGTTCAGGCAACGTACTGAACACTTACCGAGTGTTTCTGTAGCCGTTAGCTCCCATCACATGTTTATATCATAAATTCAGCATCAATATAATCCACGAACATGAACTCTGTTTCTCTACAAACATTTTGATTTAAGAACTCTCCACCAGCGTTATTTTAATGTTAGACCAGCGTTATTTTAATGTTAGACCAACGTTATTTTAATGTTAGACCAACGTTACTTTAATGTTAGACCAGCGTTACTTTAATGTTAGACCAGCGTTATTTTAATGTTAGACCAACGTTACTCTAATGTTAGACCAGCGTTACTTTAATGTTAGACTAACGTTACTTTAATGTTAGACTAACGTTACTTTAATGTTAGACCAGCGTTACTTTAATGTTAGACCAGCGTTACTTTAATGTTAGACCAGCGTTACTTTAATGTTAGACCAGCGTTACTTTAATGTTAGACCAACGTTATTTTAATGTTAGACCAGCGTTACTTTAATGTTAGACCAACGTTATTTTAATGTTAGACCAACGTTACTTTAATGTTAGACCAACGTTACTTTAATGTTAGACCAACGTTACTTTAATGTTAGACCAACGTTACTTTAATGTTAGACCAACGTTACTTTAATGTTAGACCAACGTTACTCTAATGTTAGACCAGCGTTACTTTAATGTTAGACTAACGTTACTTTAATGTTAGACCGACGTTACTATAATGTTAGACCAACGTTACTTTAATGTTAGACCAACGTTACTTTAATGTTAGACCAACGTTACTCTAATGTTAGACCAGCGTTACTTTAATGTTAGACCAGCGTTACTTTAATGTTAGACTAACGTTACTTTAATGTTAGACTGACGTTACTTTAATGTTAGACCAACGTTATTTTAATGTTAGACCAGCGTTACTTTAATGTTAGACTAACGTAACTTTAATGTTAGACTAACGTTACTTTAATGTTAGACCAGCGTTATTTTAATGTTAGACCAGCGTTACTTTAATGTTAGACTAACGTTACTTTAATGTTAGACCGACGTTATTTTAATGTTAGACCAGCGTTACTTTAATGTTAGACCAACGTTACTTTAATGTTAGACCAACGTTACTTTAATGTTAGACCAACGTTACTTTAATGTTAGACCAGCGTTATTTTAATGTTAGACCAGCGTTATTTTAATGTTAGACCAGCGTTATTTTAATGTTAGACCAACGTTACTTTAATGTTAGACCAGCGTTACTTTAATGTTAGCATGAAGCGTTCTCTGTACACTCGGAGCTGATTGGTCGATCAGACACACTCTGAACTCTGAACTCGTTAATTCTCCCTCTGTGTGTTTTTTCAGTCGTTACCATAGTAACTTGCTGGTTTCCTGCTTCCTGTGTGCTGAGGAGCGTCAGTCCAGTTGTGAGGAGTGTTACTGCTCTGTATCATAACTCATGTTGAACATTAAACCACACGTGTCAGTATGCTGAGCAACACACACACACACACACACACACACACACACACACACACACAGAGCTAACCAATCAGAGCTGCTCAGTTCCTCTGCTGCACTGTCCTTGACCTGATCGGTGTGGCCTTCTTCACACACACACACACACACACACACACACACACACACACACACACACACACACACACACACACACACACACACTCCTGTGTCATGTATCAAGATTAGTAATCCTGCACTGATGACCTCTGACCTGTGACCCTGCAGCAGGAAGTCAGACTACATCCTGCTGCATTGACTCTTTAATATTTATGGAGACACACTGACGGTGTCCTGGTTTAAGCTGTGACCATGCTACCTGGTGACTTTGAGCTGAATGCGTCCATGGTTACCGTTGGTTACTCACAGTGACGCAAACAGAGCTCCTGCATTTAATGTTCAGTGTGTGATGAGGAACACACACCATTATACAGTGAACCAGTTTAACAGAGGAGGGCTGCGGTAAGACCCTTATGACACACACACACACACACACACACACGCACGCGCACGCTCGCACACACACACACACACTCTGATTTAGCGAAATCAGTCGTGTCCTTGAAAGGACGACGTGTCTCCTCCTATTCTCCCTCTGGCCTCCTTTTCTGGAGTTCGTCCTTGTTTTATGTCGTCCTCAGAGTCACTTTAAGTCTCCATTAACAGGAAGTGAGTGAGTGTGTGTTACACCCCCACCACTAGCATCAGCCGGACCAGCAGTGTCCGGTCTAACAGTGAACACAGTGACAGAACCGACAGAACACAGAGCAGACCGTGCAGGGAAGGAAATCAGCTACAAAATACAAAATAAAACCCTGGTTTATTTTCAAAATAAAATACTCCGTGTTCACCGCGGATCGAGTTTCATTACAAGAACACGTCATAATGGGCGGGGCCGACCTGAAGTCAGCAGGTGAGGGCTTTCCAGGTGTAATCACTGATGACCCCTCACATCCTTTTTATAAGGACACCAGTAAAAAGATGCGGCGTGGAATGTCACCGCAGGAGTCAGAGAGACGACAGCCGGAAATATCACGAGATTACGCGTGAATTCGAGATCTCGTGCGTTCTCACGAACAGACAAACACATCACAAACAGATTATGTGTGAGTTAGCGGACGCGAGTACGCACGCTGTGTGTTTTAGGGGTAACAGTGTCATAGACGCATCGTCATGAATGTTCGTCATTAAGGACACCTGTGGGTCGTCAAGGACACCTGTGGGTCGTCAAGGACACCTGTGGGTCGTCAAGGACACCTGTGGGTCGTCAAGGACACCTGTGGGTCGTCAAGGACACCTGGGGGTCGTCAAGGACACCTGGGGGTCGTCAAGGACACCTGGAGGTCGTCAAGGACACCTGTGGGTCGTCAAGGACACCTGGAGGTCGTCAAGGACACCTGGGGGTCGTCAAGGACACCTGGAGGTCGTCAAGGACACCTGGGGGTCGTCAAGGACACCTGTGGGTCGTCAAGGACACCTGGAGGTCGTCAAGGACACCTGGGGGTCGTCAAGGACACCTGGGGGTCGTCAAGGACACCTGGAGGTCATCAAGGACACCTGGAGGTCGTTGGATGAGCAGTTGGAGGACATCAGGGGGAGAAGCAGCAGATATATTGTGTATGAAATCTGATCCAGTTTTATTTTTATGCCTCCAGTCTGAAACACCAGTGACCTACTCTCATTCCTGTACCTGAACGCAGCCTCTGACACTAACAGCACTGGAGCTGCTGCTAAAATGCCAACAAGCTAAAATGCTAACTCACGCTACACTTCCTGTGTCTTACTTCGTTTTATTTTGATGTGTTGACTGACGTCGACCAATCACAGCTCAGAGTGACAGTGTCTCTCTAAACATAGAGAAATGTCTTTAACCTACATTTTCAGTCCTTCAGTCGTCGTATTCAATTACAGACGTCTTTTCTTTTTTTATAGTTGCACCTTGTCCTCTCAGTTTGTTTAAAGTGCTCCATGAATATGAATCTATATTCACTCGTTACAAAGTTAATTACACCAAATGAAAGTTGATGGAGCCTCTGTGGAGAAACTGGGTCGCTGCAGCAGCAGCAGCCACACAACGACGAGACAAACGGATATAAATAGAAGCAACACGATGAAACCGAGGACAGACATGAAGAAACTGAAGACACCAGGAGGACCAAACAAGTCCCAACGTTTAACTTCAGATATTACTGTTAGTAGTCTCTGTGACGTCCCCGCAGACTGTCTAAAACC
The DNA here is from genome assembly GCA_004119915.2 of Collichthys lucidus. NCBI lineage: Eukaryota > Metazoa > Chordata > Actinopteri > Sciaenidae > Collichthys > Collichthys lucidus. Next base: position 36,316,086 of record CM014085.1, read on the forward strand.
TGGACGTAGTCTCTGTGACGTCCCCGCAGACTGTCTAAAACCTGGACGTAGTCTCTGTGACGTCCCCGCAGACTGTCTAAAACCTGGACGTAGTCTCTGTGACGTCCCCGCAGACTGTCTAAAACCTGGACGTAGTCTCTGTGACGTCCCCGCAGACTGTCTAAAACCTGGACGTAGTCTCTGTGACATCCCCGCAGACTGTCTAAAACCTGGACGTAGTCTCTGTGACGTCCCCGCAGACTGTCTAAAACCTGGACGTAGTCTCTGTGACGTCCCCGCAGACTGTCTAAAACCTGGACGTAGTCTCTTTGACGTCCCCGCAGACTGCCTAAAACCTGGACGTAGTCTCTGTGACGTCCCCGCAGACTGTCTAAAACCTGGACGAGTCTCTTTGACGTCCCCGCAGACTGTCTAAAACCTGGACGTAGTCTCTGTGACTTCCCCGCAGACTGTCTAAAACCTGGACGTAGTCTCTGTGACGTCCCCGCAGACTGTCTAAAACCTGGACGTAGTCTCTTTGACGTCCCCGCAGACTGTCTAAAACCTGGACGTAGTCTCCGTGACGTCCCCGCAGACTGTCTAAAACCTGGACGTAGTCTCCGTGACTTCCCCGCAGACTGTCTAAAACCTGGACGTAGTCTCTGTGACGTCCCCGCAGACTGTCTAAAACCTGGACGTAGTCTCCGTGACGTCCCCACAGACTGTCTAAAACCTGGACGTAGTCTCTGTGACGTCCCCACAGACTGTCTAAAACCTGGACGTAGTCTCTGAGACGTCCCCACAGACAGAAACAGACACAGAAACACTCAGTTCTCTGTTTTTACAGCATTTCACTCCGCAGAGACTCTTCTCTTCTTCTTTGTTCCACTTCTTTCTCTCCTCGCTTCATTGTTCCTCCTCCTCCTCCTCCTCCTCCTCCTCTTCCTCTCTGTATTACCTGCAGTGGTTTCTCGGCAGTATCTGTCTCCAGCTGCAGGTTTCAGGGTTTTCGTCTCCTGATATTTCACATTTGAATGTTTCTTCTTCATATTCTCGTCGTCCTGCAGACTCTCTTCTCTTCAGAGCATCCAATAAGGTCAACAACATAAAAAGCTTCATCTCCCAGCGAGCGTGCACCATCAGGCCACCTCTTATTTATTTCCTGTGTGTGTGACTGCAGCTCTGCGTTCTGCTAACTCCAGCACCTCATTTCAAAATGCAGCGTCAGCATACGCGCTGAGATTTCACTCCTGCACCGAGTTTATCAGATCCAGCTTCAGGCTGCAGGTCACAGACACTCAGAGCATCATGTTTGTTTTACCAAACGTTCATATGAGTGAATGTCAGCTGAAGGATGAGCTCCAATGCATTGTGGGAAATGTAAGATGTTGGGACTGAAGCTGCGTTCCATTCAGCTCAGAGGTCAGAGCTGGGAATGTGACAGTCAGCTGTAAACACATCGTGACATCACTTGTTAGTTTGTTGACGACCGTTCTGAAGCCTCGAGTTTGACATCACAACTGAACTGCATGTTGGGCAGAGGAGGTTGACAGGGAGTGGAGCCAGTGTCGTGCCAGAACAGGAGCTGGGGGAGCCTGGGCTCAGCAGCTTCTTTGGACATGATGGCAGAGGAGCAGAGAGTGAAGAGGACGCTGACGGAGGAAGCTAAGAAGAGAAAAGGAGAGAGTGAGCGAGCAGGAGGTGCAGTTTCATTTCGGTCAGCTGAGAAACCCGAGGAGCTTCGAGGTTCATGAGGAGCTTTGTTGTGAAGAGATTCTCTGTATGTGAACATGAGTCTGAAGAGGAAGGAGATGTTTCAGGTCTGTTGGTGCTCCAACCCGATCTTTGTCTGGATCAGAACCTCGTGTGACTCAGCAGCTCCTCTCTTTATCTCAGTGTTTTGTCTTCTGTCAGTGTGTGTGTGTGTGTGTGTGTGTGTGTGTGTGTGTGTTGGTGTGTGTGCGTGGTCTTAATTGAGGCTGCTCGCTCCTCTCAGACGATGTGATGCTGTGGTTAGTTTGATTTGTGAGTCATGTCGAGGCAGACGGGAGGTGCTGGTCTGAATGATGATGAGGGGACGGTGTGTGTGTGTGTGTGTGTGTGTGTGTGTGTGTGTGTGTCTGCCTGCAGATTCATACAAGCATTTATGTTTCTGTGTGTGTGTTGGATCAATAAGCTATCATAACAGAACAGTTGGCTGGCTGCATCAGCTCCCTACAGACAGTTCAAACACACACACACGCACACACACACACACACACACACACACACACACACACAACACACTCCTCTGACTTAATGCACGTCAGTGTGTGTTGATGCAGATTAGTCTCCAGCTCCGTTTCCTGTCCTCATAACCTCCACCCTCCTCCTCCTCCACCCTCCTCCTCCTCCACCCTCCTCCTCTCACACACTCATGTCTGTATTAAGTGGAGCGTTTATCGCTCGCGTGTGTGTGCTGAACATGCAAATCTTCAAAACAGACACCTCCAGGGGCTCCAGGAGGCCTTGAGAAGATTCCATGGAAATTCCAGGAGTTTCTCAGGGTCTTCCTGGAGATTCACGATGCTCCAATCATCATTTTTAAAGATGCAGAAGACAAAACTTCATTAAATTTAGTTTCACAGTGTACATTAATTAACATTCCTGTATATATGCCAGTGTTAGCCAGATGGGGGGGGTACCCAGAACCAGAACCAGTATCAGAACCAGGTTTTACGTACAGGAGTTTGTCTCAAACATGAAGTAAAAAGATAATTATGAAGTATTAGAAGATCTGAATATATGAACAATATGTTTTTAAACAGTTTGTGCAGGCATGTGAAAAATAATGGAAAGGTTCAGAGTCCAAGTGTTGGGTCAGAGGTGGTCTCAGCCTGGAGGATGAGTCCTATAGGGGGTACAGGTCTTGGGGGGAGGACAGGTCCTACAGGGGGTACAGGTCTTGAAGGGAGTACAGGTCCTGAGGGGGTACAGGTCTTGGAGGGAGTATAGGTCCTACAGGGGGTACAGCTCTTGGAGGGAGTACAGGTCCTACAGGGGGTACAGGTCTTGGAGGGCGTACAGGTCTTACAGGGGGTACAGGTCTTGGAGGAGGTACAGGTCCTGTAGGGGGTACAGGTCGTATAGGGGGTACAGGTCTTGGAGGGAGTACAGGTACTGAGGGTGTACAGGTCCTGGAGGGGGTACAGGTCGTATAGGGTGTACAGGTCTTGAAGGGAGTACGGGTCCTACAGGGGGTACAGGTCTTGAAGGGAGTACAGGTCCTACAGGGGGTACAGCTCTTGGAGGGAGTACAGGTCCTACAGGGGGTACAGGTCTTAGAGGGAATACAGGTCCTGAGGGGGTACAGCTCTTGGAGGGAGTACAGGTCCTACAGGGGGTACAGGTCTTGGAGGGAGTACAGGTCCTACAGGGGGTACAGGTCTTGGAGGGAGTACAGGTCCTACAGGGGGTACAGGTCTTAGAGGGAATACAGGTCCTGAGGGGGTACAGGTCCTACAGGGGGTACAGGTCTTGGAGGAGGTACAGGTCCTAGAGCTGGACCTGTAAGGATCCCTCTCTAAGAAGGACTTACGAGTCTCTAAAAAGATGGCAGGGGTCTTCTTTGGTACTCTTGGTGGTACCAGAAGTCCTGACAATGCATGTTGGCTTCACGAAGGTCCATCCAGGAGTTCTCGCACAGCTTCCTGTCGTCCTCAATAAGGTTCGAGGGATTCAGGAGGACGTAGTAAGGAGACTGTTGACCTGTGAAGGTGAGGGAAGGACCAGAACCTTGTAGAAGGACCTCCCTGATGTAGGACACGTTAGAAGCTGAAGAAGGTTCCATGTCTTGTTCAGAAGGCTGATGGTGTCTCTGAGGAGGTTTCAGGAGGTTCTTGATGGGTCCAAGAGGTTCCAGAGATCTTACAGAAAGTTTTTGTGGAGGATTTAGGAGATCTGGGACAGGTCCCCTCCCAGGTTGAGCTCAGGTGAACTTTGCTCTGCAGCAATGCATCATGGTCTATAAGATCATCACATGTTTACACAGAGTTACTCTGTGATGTAGTGAAGTACAGCAGAAAGTATCATGAAAAGGAAATACTCAAGTACTTTGAATGAGTATTTATGTGTTTACATTCCAGCACTGACTCATCCTGTGTGTGTGTGTGTGTGTGTGTGTGTGTGTGTGTGTGTGTGTGTGTGTGTGTGTGTGTGTGTGTGTGTAACGGGGGGTTGGCATGAAGCGAGGGGGAAAAATAGATTTGGATGGAGTGAGAAAGATGGATGAGAGACCGACGGAGAGGAAGAGGGGGAGGAATGGGAAAGGAGGAGGAGGAGGAGGAGGAGGAGGGGTTGAGCTGCAGGAGGACAGGGGAGAGAGAGAGATGGTGAGCGAGTGAGGCAGACATGACTGTGGGAGGAGAGAGAGAGTAATCGAGGTTGGAGAGTAGAACAGAGCTGTCGCTCGCTGCTTCAGTATCACAGCAGCCGGCTGACACACACACACACACACACACACACACACAAACACACACACACATATCGTCTACTGGATGTCGGAGCATTAACCTGAAACTGACACACACACACACACACACACCACACACACACTCAGAGGTACATGTGGATTTATCTCGGCGAGTGTGAAGACTGAAGTATGGACGATGTTGCCGCCGGGTTAGTACGCCGTCTACTGTGTGTGTGTGTGTGTGTGTGTGTGTGTGTGTGTGTGTGTGTGTGTTTCCTGTCAGTGTGTTTAGTCAGGTAGAGGTCACCTTTAACCTGTCCGCATGTCCGTCTGCACATATGACACACGCTGAAACAGGTGGCTACAGACACATACACATCAGGGTTATACTGCATTGTTTGTGTGTGTGTGTGTGTGTGTGTGTGTGTGTGTGTGTGTGTGTGTGTGTGTGAGATGACACACACACACATCGTCAGTTCAACAGAGTGACGTGTTTGTTAAAGGCGTGTTCTTTATTTCTTTAAACCAACTTCTCTATAAATCATGTTAGTGTCAGAGTGGAATCCAACTGTGTCCAGCTGTACTCGAGTATTTCTTCTCGTTACATTACTTCTGGTCAAACAATCATTCAGGTCCCAGCAGCGGCTGATATCAGAGACTAGTCCAGCAGCTGATATCAGAGACTAGTCCAGCAGCGGCTGATATCAGAGACTAGTCCAGCAGCGGCTGATATCAGAGACTAGTCCAGCAGCGGCTGATATCAGAGACTAGTCCAGCAGCGGCTGATATCAGAGACTAGTCCAGCAGCGGCTGATATCAGAGACTAGTCCAGCAGCGGCTGATATCAGAGACTAGTCCAGCAGCGGCTGATATCAGAGACTAGTCCAGCAGCGGCTGATATCAGAGACTAGTCCAGCAGCGGCTGATATCAGAGACTAGTCCAGCAGCGGCTGATATCAGGGACTAGTCCAGCAGCTGATATCAGAGACTAGTCCAGCAGCGGCTGATATCAGAGACTAGTCCAGCAGCAGCTGATATCAGAGACTAGTCCAGCAGCGGCTGATATCAGAGACTAGTCCAGCAGCGGCTGATATCAGAGACTAGTCCAGCAGCGGCTGATATCAGAGACTAGTCCAGCAGCGGCTGATATCAGAGACTAGTCCAGCAGCGGCTGATATCAGAGACTAGTCCAGCAGCAGCTGATATCAGAGACTAGTCCAGCAGCTGATATCAGAGACTAGTCCAGCAGCGGCTGATATCAGAGACTAGTCCAGCAGCGGCTGATATCAGAGACTAGTCCAGCAGCGGCTGATATCAGAGACTAGTCCAGCAGCGGCTGATATCAGAGACTAGTCCAGCAGCGGCTGACATCAGAGACTAGTCCAGCAGCGGCTGATATCAGAGACTAGTCCAGCAGCTGATATCAGAGACTAGTCCAGCAGCAGCTGATATCAGAGACTAGTCCAGCAGCAGTCAGTCCAGCTCGGCGTCTGTCTTTCAGCCTTTTATTTCACCAAGCTCTCACCAACCACTAAAAGTCAGTCCCACATTTACTCTTGTCCGGCGGCTTCTTGCTCGCTCACTCTCTCCTTTTCTCTTCTTAGCTTCCTCCGTCAGCGTCCTCTTCACTCTCTTCTCCTCTGCCATCATGTCTGTAGAAGCTGCTGAGCCTGGTTACATCGCTGCTCACCCACGACACAAATAGCGCTGAAATAAGTCATGATGGAGATCTGTGAAAAGTCGTCAGGTTTGTCTGCAGGACAAGAAACCTTCTTTACAATGTTTGTTTTCTGAGTTTGGCTCGATCAGATTATTATGGATATATTATCTGTCAGTTATGCTAACTCCGTTAGCTCCTCTCCCTGTCCTCCGAGTATAAAGATGAAGTCATGGAGACGGTACAGCAGCTGAATGAGTTCTCTGTCTTCATGTTCTGTTGGTGTTGTTTCATTTTGTAATGTTTGATTCTGTCCAGTGGTAAATATTGCAGCTTGGCATGGTTTAATATTTCCCTTCAGTTGTTAGAGTGTGCTCTTAGTTATCTGAATATTAAATCTGCACTACAGTAATTCTGTTTCTTCAGTTTTCTGGTGACGTCTTCCCTCAGCTCGTCTCTGTCTGTTCTCAGTTTAGTGAAAACAAAGAGTTCAGATTCAGTTTGATTCCTGTTAGGACTGTGTTTGTACACAGATGTACTGCAGTACTGTGTTTTCACAGTGTGTACTTCATGAACCCTCTTCACAGCAGATATTTTGGCTCGTCGTGCACAGGTGCACTGGTTCTCATTAAAATGGACTGTTCCATTTGGACCTGACGTGGTCCTGCTGGCTCTCTGGCAGGTTTCACTGGAACTGAGCCATCGTTAATGAAATTAGTTTCCTGCTATGTCGAGCCAAAATGTCTGCTGTGAAGAGGGTCCATGAAGTCCACGCTGTGAAGAGGGTCCATGAAGTCCACGCTGTGAAGAGGGTCCATGAAGTCCACGCTGTGAAGAGGGTCCATGAAGTCCACGCTGTGAAGAGGGTCCATAAAGTCCACGCTGTGAAGAGGGTTCATGAAGTCCACGCTGTGAAGAGGGTCCATGAAGTCCACGCTGTGAAGAGGGTCCATGAAGTCCACGCTGTGAAGAGGGTCCATGAAGTCCACGCTGTGAAGAGGGTCCATGAAGTCCACGCTGTGAAGAGGGTCCATGAAGTCCACGCTGTGAAGAGGGTCCATGAAGTCCACGCTGTGAAGAGGGCATCTACGAAGTCCCACGCTGTGAAGAGGGTCCATGAAAGTCCACGCTGTGAAGAGGGTCCATGAAGTCCACGCTGTGAAGAGGGTCCATGAAGTCCACGCTGTGAAGAGGGTCCATGAAGTCCACGCTGTGAAGAGGGTCCATGAAGTCCACGCTGTGAAGAGGGTCCATGAAGTCCACGCTGTGAAGAGGGTCCATGAAGTCCACGCTGTGAAGAGGGTCCATGAAGTCCACGCTGTGAAGATGATTGGGCAGCACCTGTGAAACAAACAGAACCAGCACTGCACAATCTCACAACACACCCCGCCCCTGTCCTTAGCTGATCACAGAGACCTGCTTCATCCCTGGTCTCTGTGCTGGTCTCTGTGCTGGTCTCTGTGCTGGTCTCTGTGCTGGTCCCTGTGCTGGTCTCTGTGCTGGTCTCTGTGCTGGTCCCTGTGCTGGTCTCTGTGCTGGTCTCTGTGCTGGTCTCTGTGCTGGTCTCTGTGCTTGTCTCTGTGCTGGTCCCTGTGCTGGTCTCTGTGCTGGTCTATGTGCTGGTTTCTATGTTGGTCACTGTGCTGGTCTCTGTGCTGGTCTCTGTGCTGGTCACTGTGCTGATCCCTGTGCTGGTCCCTGTGCTGGTCCTTGTGCTGGTCCCTATGCTGGTCTCTGTGCTGGTCTCTGTGCGTGTCTCTGTGCTGATCCCTGTGCTGGTTTCTGTGCTGATCCCTGTGCTGGTTTCTGTGCTGGTCCCTGTGCTGGTCCTTGTGCTGGTCCCTGTGCTGGTCTCTGTGCTGGTCTCTGTGCGTGTCTCTGTGCTTGTCCCTGTGCTGGTTTCTGTGCTGGTTTCTGTGCTGGTCCCTGTGCTGGTCCTTGTGCTGGTCCCTGTGCTGGTCTCGGAGCTGGTCTCTGTGCGTGTCTCCGTGCTTGTCCCTGTGCTGGTCTCTGTGCTGGTCCCTGTGCTGGTCTCTGTGCTGGTCCCTGTGCTGGTCCCTGTGCTGGTCCCTGTGCTGGTCTCTGTGCTGGTCTCTGTGCTGGTCCCTGTGCTGGTCTCTGTGCTGGTCCCTGTGCTGGTCCCTGTGCTGGTCTCTGTGCTGGTCCCTATGCTCTCTGTGCTGTGGTCCCTGTGCTTGTCCCTGTGCTGGTCCCTGTGCTGGTCTCTGTGCTGGTCCCTGTGCTGGTCTCTGTGCTTGTCCCTGTGCTGGTCCCTGTGCTGGTCTCTGTGCTGGTCTCTGTGCTGGTCCCTGTGCTGGTCCTTGTGCTGGTCCCTATGCTGGTCTCTGTGCTGGTCCCTGTGCTGGTCCCTGTGCTTGTCCCTGTGCTGGTCCCTGTGCTGGTCTCTGTGCTTGTCCCTGTGCTGGCCCCTGTGCTGGTCTCTGTGTTTGTCCCTGTGCTGGTCCCTGTGCTTGTCCCTGTGCTGGTCCCTGTGCTGGTCTCTGTGCTGGTCTCTGTGCTGGTCCCTGTGCTGGTCCCTGTGCTGGTCTCTGTGCTGGTCCCTGTGCTGGTCTCTGTGCTTGTCCCTGTGCTTGTCCCTGTGCTGGTCCCTGTGCTGGTCCCTGTGCTGGTCTCTGTGCTGGTCCTCGTGTTTTTACTTCCTGCTTCTTTATTTTGTGCCTTCAGCCTCAGACAAACGAAACATGTGGTTTCATTTGAGGAGCTCGTCACAGAGCATGAACTGACACCACTACTGATACTGGTTCTGACAGTGCTGATACTGGTCCTGGTCTGTGCTCTGGTGATCCTGGAGCTGTTCCTAACTGGACCACTGCAGACAGGAGCTGGATTAATGCCACCTCCTCTGGGAGTGTGTGTGTGTGTGTGTGTGTGTGTGTGTGTGTGTGTGTGTGTGTGTGTGTGTGTGTGTGTGTGTGTGTGTGTGTGTGTGTGAGCAGCAGCCTGAGCTACTGTTGCATTGCAGTGACCTCCATAAGCTGCTGCAGCACTGCTGCATATACACACTGACGGAGGTGACGGAGGCAAACGTGCTCTGCTCTCCACCCAGATCCAGATCTGAAGACCTGAAACAGGAAGTAAACAGACTCTACTTCCTGTGTCATTGAGATCTGGTCTTAAAGTCAGTCTTAGTCAGTCTCAGTCAGTCTCAGTCAGAGTCTTAGTCAGTCTCAGTCAGTTTCAGACTCAGTCTTAGAGGATCAGTCTCTGTGCTGCTTCTGTTTTATCTGCAGCTTTTCCACATGAGTTCAGCTCAGGCTTCAATTCAGCTGTCAGGACACACACACACACACACACACACACACACACACACACCACACACACACACTCCTGTTTCAGTCCTATTTCACCCTCCAGGAAGCTTTACTTTACTTTACTTTTACTGCCAGTTAGTTTGTGTGTGCAGTAAATATTAATCATCCGTCCTTAATTTTATTTAGATGAATGAGCTGATTTTGTTGTTTTGTTGATGTCCCGTCGAGCCGGGCCGGGCTGAGCCGGGCTGAGCCGGGCTGAGCTGAGCCGGGCTGAGCTGAGCAGTGATGATGAGTGTGTAACGTGGCAGACTGGAGGCCTGAGATGAAACAGAAACATGTTTTATTCTGGAAACGACGTTTGAAGACGAGCAGGTCATCAGATATTCTCTGTGAACAGAGTGATGCGCGTCTCACCTTGTTCTTCTGAGCAGAGACACAATTCAACACACACACACGGATTCATCTGTCTTCAATAAAAAACTGAAAAATGGAGATATATTATAATATTATAATAATAAAAAAATATGTCACTGTCGTATGAGACAGCAGATTATTAAATGACGGCTAATGAATCACTTTAAGCGTTCGAGCATGATGTAATATGTTTACGTCCCAGAATCCACGGCTGACTTTCATATGAGAACGTTTTAAACAAAAACTACAACTCCCATGATTCAGCAGCCAGTCCGAGTTCAGATCAACAGACTGTGTTTGTGTTTAATCACCTGAAGATCTACAGAAAATCTGACAAACTGGATTTGGACTTTTTGTCCTGTGGTTAATGTGGTTTCTCTTTATGTGGGGGTGAGGCGAGGGGATTGTAATCAGTAACTTCAACATTAGATGTCACTCAAACTTCAGACTAGACCTTTAAAATCTGTGTAATGATCAGATGTTCAAACAGCTGCTGCAGGTGGAAGCTTCTGGAACACACACACACACACACACACACACACACACACACACACACACACACACACACACACACACATAGGGTAGCTGGAGGTAGGTTACAGTCTGTGTGTGTGTGTGTGTGTGTGTGTGTGTGTCGCTCTCTTTACATTTGTCATTGTTATCTCTGAGTCTTCATCAGCTCACAACACCTCTTCTTCTTCTTCTGATAAACTGATAAATGAGTCTGGAATGTGTTTTTCAAGGGTCCTTGAGATCCTTCAAACTTTGTAGTTGGTTGTTGAATTTTAGGAGGCAGAATCAAGGTCTTTAAAATACATGTCATTGAAAGTGCTTGAATCTGAAGTCAGTGTAAAGGTTTGTAATGATGTAATCACACACAGCTGACTGAGTCTTCATCAGATCTCGGATCTCGTCCTTCTTTTGTTTCTGCTCCTCCTCTCTTTCATCTGATGTTTCATCATCAGACAACTCAAGAGAGTTTTTGAATCCTTGAAATCTGGGTTTAATTATTTTGGCTCTGTTAATAACTGACTCTTCCTCCTCCTCTTCCTCTTCTTCCTCCTCTTCCTCCTCCTCCTCTTCCTGCTCCTGCAGAGCGATGGTGTGAGCGTTATGGAGACCTTCGGGGGGGAGCTGCTATGCGTGGAGCTGGAGAAGGACCGGCAGAGTTTGGGTCTCAGCCTGGCGGGAAACAGAGATCGTTCCCGCCTCAGCATCTTCGTGGTGGGACTCCATCCAGGGGG
>CM014085.1:36327114-36392114 GCA_004119915.2 Collichthys lucidus
CCGGTGGGTGGAGTTCTGACACGTACCTGATGGAGGAATCCTTCTTTAGAAACCACAAACACTTTCCCACGTTTCGGTAACATAACCGAGTTGACGAGAGTCAGACGAGTTGCTGAGTTTTCCAGCTGAGTCTCCACAGTTTGAGTTCCACCGACAGGACGAGATATTCGGACCAGACCGGAACCAGACAGAGAGAACACAGAGTCCTCCAGAACCCCCAGAACCACCGACCCTTCATCAGTGCTGCTGCTGCTGAGGAGCTCAGAGCCGTCCAGCTTCCACACCTTCACCTGGAACAATGACAAGATCCACACCGGGTTTCACCAGGACCGGGACCAGCCTGGTCTCAGTGCAGCCTATGAACTGGGAGTACTGGTTCAGGTCCTGGTTCACAGTGGACAGTCCGCACATAACAGTATTCCTGGTACCTGTGCGCTGGTGTAAACAAACAGCAGCTGGCTCCGTGCAGACAGGTGGAGGTGTACTGATGAAGGGGCGGAGTCGAGAGGCACCGCCTCCTGGATGCAGAGAAGTTGTTGGCCGTTTGTCAGGCTCCACCTCCTCAGAGAGCCATCAGCAGCCAATGAGAGACAGTGGGCGGAGCTGTCATGCACCTTGACGGACAGAACTGGACCTACACGAAACACAGAAAACACAGATGCGATTATTTAAATTTCAATTCTAGTTATTGATGGTGTTGACTCGTCTCAGACTGACCTGTGTGTCCCAGCAGTGAGTGTATGAGCTGCTGGTCAGCCAGACTCCAGACCGCCACCACTCCATCATCTGAACCTGCAACCAGAAGCTCCGCCTCCAGGCTGACGTCCTGACAGAGAACACCTGAAGACACGAGGTCAGGTCAACCCTCTGCTGTCACACCTGTTATATTTACTATCATCTTCACTGTTTACCTCCCTGCAGTGCAGTCAGTGTGTGCTGCAGCGCCCCCCCTGGCTGCTGCAGGAAGCTGCACTTGGGAACGAGGATCGGCTCGAGACACGTCAGTAAACACTCCTCACATTGGCTACACAGCCGACCAATCACAGCGGGGAAAGGCTTGGCCAGAGAGCAGAGTCTGGCCAACAGCTCGGAGTAAAACAGGGACGTGTCTGAAACCAGAAACATTTCATCAACGTTTCAGGAACGTTTCTTTGTAGTTTGATTTAAATGTTTCTAATCTTTAATCTGGACCGACCCATGTGACCATCCAGGAAATCCAGACTGGGTTTCATCAGGACCAGAGCGTCTCGGACCAGCCTGGTCTCAGTGCAGTCCATGTACTGGGAGCACTGGTCCAGGTCGTGGATCACAGAGGAGAGCCCGCACACTCTGCTCTTACAGTAGAGCCACTCAGCACAGCCTGAAACACCAACATGTGACAACACGTGACCAACACATGACAACACGTGACAACACGTGACCAACATGTGACAACACGTGACAACACGTGACAACACGTGACCAACACATGACCAACACGTGACAACACGTGACAACACGTGACCAACACATGACAACACATGACAACACGTGACCAACACATGACAACACGTGACCAACACATGACAACACGTGACAACACGTGACCAACACATGACCAACACGTGACAACACGTGACAACACATGACAACACGTGACCAACACGTGACAACACGTGACCAACACGTGACCAACACGTGACCAACACGTGACAACACGTGACAACACGTGACAACACATGACCAACACGTGACAACACGTGACAACACGTGACCAACACGTGACAACACGTGACAACACGTGACAACACATGACCAACACGTGACAACACGTGACAACACGTGACAACACGTGACAACACATGACAACACGTGACAACACGTGACAACACGTGACAACACATGACCAACACGTGACAACACATGACCAACACGTGACAACACGTGACAACACGTGACAACACATGACCAACACGTGACAACACGTGACAACACGTGACAACACGTGACAACACGTGACAACACGTGACAACACGTGACAACACGTGACCAACACATGACCAACACGTGACAACACGTGACAACACGTGACAACACATGACCAACACGTGACAACACGTGACAACACGTGACAACACGTGACAACACGTGACAACACGTGACAACACGTGACAACACATGACCAACACGTGACAACACGTGACAACACATGACCAACACGTGACAACACATGACAACACATGACCAACACGTGACCAACACGTGACAACACATGACCAACACATGACAACACGTGACAACACATGACAACACATGACCAACACGTGACAACACGTGACAACACGTGACAACACGTGACAACACGTGACAACACGTGACAACACATGACCAACACGTGACAACACGTGACAACACATGACCAACACGTGACAACACATGACAACACATGACCAACACGTGACAACACGTGACAACACTCTGATGTATTATTGAATATTTAAATATTCCCGCGCCTCACCGATGACTTCCTGCTGCAGCTCCTCCCACAGGCCGGCATGCAGCAGGTGATAGGTCAGTTCCTGGAGCTTCCTCATGTTAGCCAATCCTGGAGCAAACCACAGAGGCTGGGGCGGGACCTGTGGAAGGATCACAGCCAATCAGAATGCAGTAAAAGTACAAATACCACCGTGTACAAATACTCTGATACAAAGTCAAACAAAATATTTCATCTTAAACTATAAGTTTGTTAATAAAGTTTGTCTGATTTTAATTATAAACTTTGAACTTTGATTCATTCAGCGAGACGGCGTTACGTTACGACAACGTGTAAAAACTGAAGGGTGATTGGTCACTTCCTGTTCGATTGTCTTGACTCGTCAATTTTTCTTTTTTAAAGGAACAAAATCACGATTCAGATTTAGATTAAAAAAACAAACACCTGAGAACCTTCACGGAACCATCATGGTTCCATCATGGTTCCATCACGGAACCTTCACGGAACCATCATGGTTCCTTCATGGTTCAATCATGGAACCATCATGGAACCATCATGGTTCCTTCATGGTTCCATCATGGTTCCATCATGGTTCCTTCATGGTTCCATCACGGAACCTTAACGGAACCATCATGGTTCCTTCATGGTTCCATCATGGTTCCATCATGGAACCATCATGGTTCCTTCATGGTTACATCATGGTTCCATCATGGTTCCTTCATGGTTCAATCATGGAACCTTCACGGAACCATCATGGTTCCTTCATGGTTGGTACCTTTCTGTCAGACAGGAGCAGCGACAGGCCCGGCAGAGATGCCGGCTTCAGTTTGCCTGACCACCGACCCAGGAAGTACTCGGCAAGGATCCTGAGGCTCCGTCCTCGTCGCTCTGAGTTCAGATACTGAGCCGACACCACCTCACACAGGTGCCTGCACACACACACACACACACACACACACACACACACACACACACACACACACACTCAATCGTTTGACCTCTGACCTAAGTGACTGAGGTCATTTCTCTTCATACCGGTTGTTGAAGGCGATAGTGGCGACCCCGCCCGTCCAGCGCTCCTCCAGCTGATCCTCGAGGTCCCGTCTGAGACGAGCCCAGAGGAGGGGGGGCAGCCGGATCAGCGAGGGGGTCGGAGGGAGGCAGAACTCATACACCTCACGGATGACATCATCGTCCAGGGACATGACATCACGCAGTTCAGCCTCCAGCAGACCTTCCCTGTGGAGTCACATGACTCGTGAACACAAACAATACAGCCAATCAGATCGCTCCATTTTAAAATATAACATAACAGAGTTACGTGTATGCGACAGGACAGTCACCTCACCTGGCCAGAGCGATGTATCCTAAAGCCCCGCCCACCAACTGCTTCCCATGTTTCTTCTCCAGCATCAGGAAGAACTGTGACATCATTTCCTGTGTGTTGGCGCCCAGGTGTAGGTCTGCGAGCGGGGTGAAGGACGTCCAGCGTCTGGCCGCTGACATCATCAGTTTGAGGTGCAGAGGACAGCCGGTCGTCTCAAAGTGTCGCAGCACGGCGTCGCTCTGCTCCGGCGTCAGCGCTCGCTGAGACGCTCGCAGGTTCGACTCCACGATCTGTTTTCCTTCGTCACGAGACAAACGCTCCACCTCAAAGAAATTCCCCAAAGTCTCCGACTTCAGCCGCATGCTAGCAAATGCCTCACTGTGGGTATCCATGGAAACCACCAGGTGGACGTTGGGCGGGACGCTGGTGGGCAGCCAGCAGAGTTTGTGGGCGCGGTGTTGGTCTGAGAGCTGATCCAGCGCGTCCAGGATGACGAGGAGCGTGTTCCCCTGCTGGGAAATCTTATCGAGGACGTTCCTGAAGAATCGGAGCAGGTCCAGGTGACTGTTGGCCGTCAGGGGCGAGGGTGGAGCCAAACCACAAGCCAAACAGATCTGGAAGCAGATGCCGCGGAGGACGTGGTCGATGTCAGGTCTCTGAGGATGACGAGCCGACAGCAGCCTGATCACCACCACCGCTCCGGCCTCCAGGACGCCACGCATCTCCTGCGCCAGTTTGCACAGCAGGGCCGTCTTACCCATCCCGGCGGCCCCGTGAACAACCAGCGGGCTGTGATGGACGTTGGTGGACTCCCACATGGCGCAGCAGATCTTACCCAGAAGCCCCTCCCTGCCGTGGAGCCCTCTGGACAGCTTGGTGCTCATGGCGGTGTGCCGTCCCGCCTCTTCAACCACCCAGTCTGACGTTTCCATCGTCCCTTCATCAATGCTTCCCCATGTCCTCGCACACCTCCCGTCCACTGATGGACCCACCGCTGTTACGATCCGGGCCTTCATCTGCGACACGAACTGCTCGCAGACGCCGTCCAGGTACTGAGCGTGCTCTTTGCGTTTGGGGTCGATGCTTCCTTTGCTGAGCTCCACGCAGTGCAGGTTCAGGATCTTCTGCGACGAGGTGTAGAGGCGGGACTTGAGACTAGTGAGGAGACCCTGAGCTTCGGCGTCCAGCAGGCCGTCGGCAGTCAGGTCCATAAACTTGGCGAACCGCCTGGGACCGTCCCTCATGCGCTGGCGAGGAATCTCTCGGACGAAGAGCAGAGCCGATGATTCACTGTTGTTCTTCCACAAACCCTGCTCGAACTCCTGCTCTGTGACTGCGGACGAGGAACAAGAAGACGCTCAGATCTCAAACACTTTGACACGACAAAGGACAAACCGTCGGCATCGCTGACCTGATGTGAAGAACTCTTGTTTCTGCTCGGCTGTGATGTCACCAGCTGCCTTGGCGTCTGCGGCGGCGGAGCGTAGGAGCTGCAACAGTTGAGTCTCTGTGACCCGCCAGGACAGAAGGTCCT
The DNA here is from genome assembly GCA_004119915.2 of Collichthys lucidus. NCBI lineage: Eukaryota > Metazoa > Chordata > Actinopteri > Sciaenidae > Collichthys > Collichthys lucidus. Next base: position 36,332,449 of record CM014085.1, read on the forward strand.
TGTCACGCTGCGGCCCAGTCTCAGGTCGGAGGTCGCTGTAGTGGGGGAAGTGAGCCGTGATTGGCTGGAGGACGTAGGTGGGTGGGACAGCATTGTTGTCTTTTAAGAACCACTGTCTCAGCTGCTTGACGCCTTCAGGGTTTTTGGAGAGTTTGGACAAAAGAGCTTCAAACTGCTTCTCCGGGATGAGGCGAGGAAGAGTTCGAGGGCCATACCGGTTCCCCAGCAGAGCCTTCGGAGCCCAGATGAAGGAAAATGACACTGTTTGTATGTGACGACATACAAACGTAAAGAATTAGAATAACTTTATCTAAAGGGGTGACTCACGATGAAGTTGGGTCCGGCTGAAATCCTCTGACAGCTGCGGATCTCCTGCAGGAAGATCTCACAGTCCTCGTGGTCGCCTGACGTGACGTTCCGAATCCCCCAACGCAGATCCACCACCTGAACAGGAAGTGACCTCGCTGATGAGTGAGCTGATATTTATTAAAACTGCACATGTACTGCATGGACACACTGACCTCAAACACCAGCCCCAGACTGCGACAGAAAGCAAAGACTTCTGGGTAAGCTTTCTCCAGCAGGGCCTTCCTCTCGCCGCTCATATCTGAACACATCAACCAACAAAGCTGATCAGCCACCGTCAATAATCAACACACGACCATTAATTAGACCAATCATGACGATAATATTAAACATGTTTACCTGTGCTGACCTCAGCTCGTGCTGTTATTCTGAATATCAGCGCGATCCAACAGCAGCCGTGCTGATACTCAGAATAATCGGTTTTGATTTTACGTAAATTTTCAGAGCTCATGGATGATTTTATATCTGTCTCTGTTAAAACAGAAAAATCCTTCAAAGAACGTGTGAGTTCACGATATAAAACAAAAACAGCAGCTGTGTCACATTAAAAATATTAAAAATAAAGAAGCTTTAAACTGATTTCTTCACATCAGTTCACAAATTCAAAACCTTACTGAGCTTTAACAGAGAACCCGAACCAGGACCAGGACCCGAACCAGGACCTGAACCAGGACCAGGACCAGGACCAGGACCAGGAGGTTAAACTGCTCTGACCTGTGAACGTGGAGCTGATGAACACTCGGATCATGTTGGTCGTCCTCTGATCTCCATCTGTCCGTCCTCTCAGGACGTCCTGCAGATTCACATCTCCAACGTCAGCTGCTGGACGCTCCGCCATTGTCTCCTGACCCCTCAGACCACTGTCCTCTCCGTCCGCTTAGTCTTCTTCGTCCTCTCCGTCCTCTTCGTCCTCTCCGTCTTCTTCTTCGGAGCTCTCTGGTCGACTGATCCTCCCTCAGCTGCTCTTCAGTCTCCTGCCTGTTTGTTTCCCTCAGAGAGTTTCCTCCAGGACAACCGCTCCTCCCACATCACCTGCTGTTGTACCTGCAGTCTATCTGTCCTGCAGTCTACCTGTCCTGCTGTTGTACCTGCAGTCTACCTGTCCTGCAGTCTACCTGTCCTGCTGTTGTACCTGCAGTCTACCTGTCCTGCTGTTGTACCTGCAGTCTACCTGTCCTGCTGTTGTACCTGCAGTCTACCTGTCCTGCCGTTGTACCTGCAGTCTACCTGTCCTGCCGTTGTACCTGCAGTCTACCTGTCCTGCTGTCACAGCCTGGCTCAGAGTTAATGTTGCAGTGATGCAGAGTTAACTGTTTTGATGGAGCTAGCAGTTTCCCTTCACTTCCAGTCTTTATGCTAAGCTAGGCTAACCCTGTCTCTGTACAGGTCACATGTGACAGAATCATTATCTGGGCGCTGTCGTGTTGCTGAACGATGAATCATGTCTTTGGGTTTACCCACTGATCACACCTGCTCAGCGTTGAACTCACCTGAGTGTTGACTAAGCGAGGCCTGTGGGACTCAGAGCGCCCCCTGGGGGTCTCCGCTCACAGGTGCAGCTCAGCACTAATTACACGATAATGAGGATAACAGAGTTACTGTAGAACCGGAGAACATCTGCTGCACCTGCAGACAGTTACAGTCCTCTGATCATGTGACTCACACACCTGAGACACCATGCAGGTGTTTTCACAGCAGACACATAAATTATGCACGACTTCTTATTTCAGCTGCTAAAATAGTTAGATCAGTTGTTCAGCGGCTGAAATGAGGTTCTGAAGGTTCTAAAGGTTCTGATGGTTCTGATCCGGATTCAACTGATGATTTATTGTAAAAAACAAATGTCAGTTTGCTGTCAGACTTTCATCCTTTCACCTGAACGAGTTTCAAAAAGAAACAATGTGAGAAGTTTAAATGACGAGTTAAAAACTGGAATCTGTCGTTACATCGAAGATTAAAATAAACGTTAAAGTTTGAATAAATTATTTCAAGTTTAAATAACTGATAATAATAATAATAATAACTAACATTGTTTTCAGTCTGTTTGTTCTTTTTCACCTTCAGGCTGTTTTTATTCTAAAGATGTTGACGTGAAACTCTCTGAGGACGTTACATCATGAGCTCCAGCTGGGACACCTGTACCTCACCTGTACCTGTACCTGTCTGTCTGTCTGTCTGTGCTCACACACTCCAGCCAGGAAATCCTAATATGGGCAAAAAGACGTTGACACCTGTCAATCAAAACTTGAAACCTTCATGCGCAGACACTGAACTTGTTTTCTCATTCACTTCAATCACAGCAGCCTCTAGTGGACGTTATAGGAACTGCAGCTTTTATTTTGAAATGCACCGGTGCATGCCGGGTTCTGGTCCGACCCGTCGGGTCGCTCTCAGGAGTGATTGAGACACACAGGCCGTCACCTCAAATCATTTTATTTTCCACGCTGTTAACTCGTTTCTTTTTTTTCTAGAAAACTTTCAGTTCGTTCTTCTGAGGGGGCGGAGCCGGCTCCTGTGATTGGTCAGCAGGGACACGGCGTGCCGGTGTTCTGCTCCACCATCAGTCCTTTACTCAGGAGGAACGCTTCCTGTTTGGGCTCGCGCCCGAGGAACTTCCTCAACATCTCAGAGGCGTCCTCGGAGCCGCCGGGCTGCAGGATGAACTTCCTGTAGTCCAGACCGACCTGAGGACCAATCAGAAGACAGCACGTCAGTCAAAATCTACTTCAGTGTCCCGAAGGCTAACACTTTGCCCCTGCTTCCAGTCTTTGTGCTAAGCTAGGCTAAACACTGACACGATGAATTCAACAATCAACAACATTTAAAGAACGCTTTTATTTTGAAGGACCACTGTGGTCTGTCCTGTTCAGGGACAGTCGGCTGGTTTCGTGCTGCGTTCACTTGAAATTTAGTCTGCTCTGTTTTTCAGAATTAACGAGTTTTCATGAAGACCGGCACGTTGACGCCGTCTGGTTCTCCAGCAGAGAACCGGGGATGAAGACTCTCTGGAGACTCTCTGAAGACATGTGGGTCGGGCTTTGGGTCGGGCTGAAAGAAGTTAGAGCTCATGACTCCAGAAAAACATGAACAGAATCTGAGAATGCAACACGATGAGGTTTGGATGTTACGTTCAGGAGGTCCAGAACCGGGCCGAGACCAGGCCTGGTTTGTTTAATTGTCTCTGGTCCTTCATCACGTCATTGATTTCTTTCAGGTTCTAGCCTGGTCGGTTCTGCGGCAGTTCTGTGTTCTGACCTTTGGGTTCATGATTCCATCTTGTTTGAAGCGAGTGGAGAACATGTCCATGGAGAACACCTCGCTCCACAGGTACCCGTAGTACTGAGCGTCGTAACCGCCGGCCAGGTGCCCGAAGGTCGCCGGCATGTTGGTGCCTATGAAGAAAGACGTAAAGGTCAAAGGTCAGAGACACGAGAGGCGGCGAGGAGGAATCTGACTGTAAATATTTAAAGAATAAAAAGGTACCAGGTGACGCCGGGATCCCCAGAACCTCCTGACTGAGGCGCCCGTACTCCTCTGCCGGGTCGAGTCCGTTCCTGGTGTGCAGAGCCTGATCCACTTTAGCCAGAACGATCTGCCTCAGGTTAAACAGACCTGCGGAGAGAGAGAGGGCCGTGGTTACCATGGCAACAGTGAGCAACAAGCGTCGAACGAAAGCAGCAACTTCCTGTTCGGGGCGCACCGGTGTTGGCGAGGCGGGACTTCATGAGTTTGTCGAGCAGCTCGTCGGGGATGGCGGCGCCGGTCTTATAGTGTTTGGACATCCTCAGCAGAGGCTCGCGCTCCCACACCCAGTTCTCCAACATCTGAGACGGCGCCTCCACAAAGTCCCGCTCCACATGAGTCCCGCTGAACATGGCGTAGTCCGCCTGCGAACCCACCACTCGGATCAGAACACTGATCTGACTGAACGAACAGGAAACACTTTCTGGTTTATCAGCTGACCTTGGCGCACAGTTGGTGCATGACGTGTCCGAACTCGTGGAAGTACGTCTCCACCTCGTCGTGCTGCAGGAGCGACGGGGCGTCGGCCGTCGGCTTGCTGAAGTTGGCCACCATGGCCGCCACGGACATCTGCCGCGTGCCGTCGGGCAGCAGGCAGCCGGGCTGCAGGCCGAAGCAGGCGGCGTGGCCGTACTTCCCCTCCCTGCACAGGATGCACACGAGCAGGTGTCACATCGACCCGTTAAAGACACGTGACACGTTCTGCCGCATGGCTGAGGACTCACCTGGGGTGCAGGTCCAGGTAGAACTGACCCACCACCTGACCGCTGCTGCGGTCCTTCACGCAGTACAGAGTGACGTCTGGGTGCCAGACGGGGGCGCCGTCCACCAGCTCGAAGGACAGACAGAGGAGCTCCTGGTAGATGTCCAACAGACCCTGAGTCACCACCTCCATGGGGAAGTACTCCTTGAGCAGGTTCTGGTCCACAGCATACTGAGTCTCCTCCACCTGAGAGGAGGAAGAAGAGTGAAGCACTGAATCTGCCTTTAACAGCTCTTCAGGTATCTCAGGTGTGCGGCTCGTACCTGGGTCATGAAATATCGCGTGTCCCAGGCGTGCAGCTCTCCGTTGAAGGGCAGGTTTCTCTTCTGACACTCCTTCTCCTTCAGTTTGAGGATGACCGAGCGCTCTTCATCACCAAGAGGCTTCAGCTTACGAGCCAGCTCCTCTGAACAGACGGAAGAGACGTTTCACGACAAGACTCACCGAGACGAAGCGTCCGTTAAATCCAACATGTGACCTGTCGTGTTGCTTCACTCACCCAGGAAGCCGGCCACGTTCTTCCCGGATTTAGCCATGTTCATTTCCAGGACGAAGTCGGCGTGGGTGGTGAAGCCGAGCAGAGAACTCTTCTGAGCCCGAAGCTCCACCAGCTCCTTCAGGATGTTCGAGTTCTCCTGAAAACACAAACAAAACCTCCAACTAACCTTCAGTTCACCTGACAGATCCGTGACCATGTCCTCAGAGCAGAGATCTGCTTCAGAGACACCACCACACCATTCGTCCTTCTTTCTGTATCAGCGCCGATCTAATCCGTTCCCTTCCCGCCTCACCTCCTTGCAGCGCGAGTTGAACGCCTCCTCCAACTTCCTGCGGGTCTCTGGGACGAAGCATTTCTTCATGGTGGGGAAGTAATGAGGATACTTGAGAGTGACCTTCAGCTTGTCTCCGTCCGGCTCCAGAGAGCTCAGGAAGTCCTCAGGGAGTCCGCCTGAAACCGACACGGGTCATGACTCAACAAGAGAGCAGAACCGGGCGGGACCGGCTGAAGGTTGACGGAGCGGCGGACTCACCCAGTTCATCTCTGCTGAAGGACAGACAGGTCGTGTCCTCGTTCAGGTTCTTGTTGAAGTCGATGCACAGGTTGCTCAGCTTCTTCTTGATGGTCTTGATCTCCTGTTGGAGCAGAGATGAGAGGGATCAGAGTCCAAACACCTGGAAACACCTGGAAACACCTGATACCAACACGACATGGACCTTCACACTGTGAGGCACCGAGAGTCGAGTGCATCCATCAAGTCCTGTCGACTGATTCACCTGCACCTTCAATAGGTGGCGCTGTGTCAGCAGATGATTCAGACTGAAGGGAGATCTGAAGTCCTGCTGGTGGCACAAATGTAACAGATGTGGACCTGGTTTGTAGTGGACCTGGTTGTAAGTAGACCTGGTTTGTAGTGGACCTGACTGCTAGTGGACCTGGTTGTAAGTAGACCTGGTTTGTAGTGGACCTGGTTGTAAGTAGACCTGGTTTGTAGTGGACCTGACTGCTAGTGGACCTGGTTTGTAGTGGACCTGACTGCTAGTGGACCTGGTTTGTAGTGGACCTGGTTTGTAGTGGACCGGCTAAAGCTGGTCCGGGTCCGTACAGGTTCAGATTCAGGGCTGAGCGTTCACCTCTTGCTTCTCTGTGGACAGGTGGAGGCCGTTCCTCTTGCCCAGCTTGATCAGACGCTCCATGTAGCGTCTGGACTCTGCAGTCAGGGTCCCGGCGTCGACCTTCTTCTGCAGAAACAAGAAAAACCTTCAGAACCAAAGAAGAAGAACGGATGAAGAATCGATGGAGCTTCATCAGTTTGTTTTACACGTTCTTAAAAAAGACATCAACTAAAGTGAATCTGATATTCAGACTTTAATATTACAGTAAATATTAATCATCTTTTCACGTCTCACTCTGCCACCTAGTGTCCATTCAGAGCAGTGACCTGAGTAAATTTCATGAAGTCGTAAGCAGAAGTCAAATGTTCCCCAGTGAAAGCCGACCAATCAGCTCTCTCCGTCAGCTCACCTCCAGAGCGACGATCCTCAGGTAGACGTCCTCCCTCATGCTCATCTCCACGTCGAACTCAGACAGACGCTTGTCGGCCTCGGTGCTCGCCGCTCGGACCTCCTTACTCGAAGAGACGTGCTGAGGGAAGTCCAGCATGTTCCTCTGGACTGAGGGGCGGGGTCATACAGGAGAGGGGCGGGGTCATACAGGAGAGGGGCGGGGTCAGACAGGAGAGGGGTGGGTCAGGGAGGCGATATTAAAATATTGAATATTAAATAAGAGAATTCTTCAAACATCACTTCATCATTTAGTTTCATGACTGTTGGTTTAAAGTCCAAACGACGTGACTGAATTTCATTCACAGATCTTCAGCGTCTTCAAACAAACTTTTACTCGTGTCAGGAAACTCTGAATCTCCAGGACTGTCTCGCAGACTAACGAGAGTTTTAATCAAACTCTGATCTCTGAATTTGACCTTGTTCAATGACGTCTATTTACCGCCACGATGAAACACTGAGGACAGACGTCTGTAGACACACAGACCTGTCAATCACACACAGACCTGTCAATCACACACCGACCTGTCAATCACACACCGACCTGTCAATCACACAAAGACCTGTCAATCACACACCGACCTGTCAATCACACACAGACCTGTCAATCACACACAGACCTGTCAATCACACACAGACCTGTCAATCACACACAGACCTGTCAATCACACACCGACCTGTCAATCACACACCGACCTGTCAATCACACACAGACCTGTCAATCACACAAAGACCTGTCAATCACACAAAGACCTGTCAATCACACACCGACCTGTCAATCACACACAGTGGACTGATGTGAAAAACTTTTGTTTTAATAAAATCAGATCAGGTACGATATTAAATGACATTGTTAGCGTGTTGCGTTGTGTTGTGTTGCTGCTGTTTCCTCCTGTGTGTGTGTGTGTGTTTCAGCTGCACGCGCTCACTAAGCCTCGTCCTTTGTAGCTGGTTCAGTTGTTTTGTCTCAAACTGCTGACTGATGACAGACTGATTTTGCTGAGTCAGCGTTACCGCCCGGCTCACAATGGACGAGCGACCTGACGCGGCGCTCACGCTGTTTGGACTGTTCACGTCCATCATCAACAGAAACATCTAGAGTCTGCTGACGCTGAACCAGCACGGCGACCGCGGCAACAGGACGCTGACACCTGACCTCCACGGTCACATGACCTGACCTCCACGGTCACATGACCTGACCTCCACGGTCACATGACCTGAACCAGCTGAGACAGTGATGAAGGAAAAGCAGCAAACGAGAACTCGTTCAAGACTTCAGCAGGAACCAATGAGCTGAAAGCTCCAGTCTCCATAAGTCCCCATGTCAGAAATAAACACGTTTACAGCCTGGTACAAAAAACAGTTTCAGACACGACACTGAACTGAAGTCACTTCAAAACTTTCCGGCTCGTTAGTCCACAGGTAAAGGAGCGGTTGCATCAAGTGGATCGACATGAATCATGGCTCCAGCATGAGAAATGTCAACTGAAACAAAGGAGATGATCAAACTCCTTAAAGACGGGGAATCATCACGCAGTGTTGCAAACGATGTTGGTTGTTCACAGTCAGCTGGGTCTAAAGTCTGGACCAAGCACCAACAACATGGGAAGGTTGTTAAAGGCATCAGAGCGTCCAGACAGAAGCTTCAGGGTCTTACACAGCAAAACACACGAGAGGAAACGAGTCCACGTCTGTGACCAACTGAAAGAAAAGGAAATCATCAACACCTGAACCTGAGGGGCTGAGGACGCAGGACTGTGGAGGAAAGTTCAGTGATGAACCACGTGATGATGCTGGAACTTTAGTTTGGGTTCAATGAGGTTTCTGAAGACGACGCCTGGAGGAAACATGCAGTGACGTGAGGCTGCATGTCAGGTGGAGGCACTGAGGAGTCAAGCTTACGTCTGGACACTTTTCATCCCATCAGATGAAATCATTTTTATTAGGATGAGAACGCATCACAGAGCGAAAACTGTGAAAACTTTCCTGAAAGACAGACACAGGAGGTCATCGTCAGGGTCTGCAAGAGTCCGGGTCTCAGTCCAGATGAAGATCTGTGGACTGCAACAGCCATCAGGTGGATGAAGAGTCTGAAGAGTCTGTGACTCATCAGGTGGATGAAGAGTCTGTGACTCATCCGGTGGATGAAGAGTCTGAAGAGTCTGTGACTCATCAGGTGGATGAAGAGTCTGAAGAGTCTGTGACTCATCAGGTGGATGAAGAGTCTGAAGAGTCTGTGACTCATCAGGTGGATGAAGAGTCTGTGACTCATCAGGTGGATGAAGAGTCTGTGACTCATCAGGTGGATGAAGAGTCTGAAGAGTCTGTGACTCATCAGGTGGATGAAGAGTCTGAAGAGTCTGTGACTCATCAGGTGGATGAAGAGTCTGTGACTCATCAGGTGGATGAAGAGTCTGTGACTCATCAGGTGGATGAAGAGTCTGTGACTCATCAGGTGGATGAAGAGTCTGTGACTCATCAGGTGGATGAAGAGTCTGAAGAGTCTGTGACTCATCAGGTGGATGAAGAGTCTGTGACTCATCAGGTGGATGAAGAGTCTGTGACTCATCAGGTCTCAGAGACTGCAACCACAGACTGGAGGTTTCCTTTGTTTTTCATAATTCAGGAATCGTTTCCTCTGCTTGGTCTAACAAAGTTACTGTCACAATTATTTCTTGATTTCTTGGAAAGTTTCAGCGACTTCAGTTTCTCGTGTCTGATCTGCTGAATGAACATCCTCCATGCTCGTTGCCAGGTTAAAGTTATGCAGGAGCGTGGACGCTGTGATTGACAGGTGTGTTCAGCCTACAGCCTGTTTGCTTCTTGTTTGTCTCCGTCAGCGCTCAGATCTCAGAGTGTCCTTGAACACACCGCAGACACCTGGTTCCTCACGTGCATCAGAGGCCTTGTGGCGTCACACTGATGGAGCAGGAGGTGAAACGCTGCCCCCTGTTGTTTTGGAGGATATAACCTGAACTTCACTGACTCATCATCAGACCGTGAGCTCACCTGTGTACTCCACCTCCACGTCGGCGAGCGCCTTCAGCGTGTTCTCGAAGGTGACGCTCTCCAGGTCGAGCGCTCCGACGCGGTCGTACTCCGTCTTGGTGTTGGCGATGAGCTCGTCGGACATCTGCTGGATCTGCTCCGGGGTCAGGTCCCATCGCAGCCGGTTCTCAGAGCAGACCGGCGCCGGGCTGCCAAACACCACCTCACCTGGGTCAACGAGAAGCCACAAGACCAGGTCAGACCTCAGACAACACAGAGCTTCAGCTGACAGGTGAGGATCACCTGTACCTGCAGAATGTACAGGTGAGGATCACCTGTACATTCTGCAGGTACAGGCTCAGCTAGAACAGCTGATCAGCAACATGAATTGAATTTAAAGGTGCAGTGTGAGGACGTAGAGGCAAACGACTGAATACAGCTCGCCTCACCCCCAAATTTCAAACGCTCCTGGAACGCTCCTGGAACGTTAAAGGACAAACTACGGCATGTTTGTGTTTGTGCGCTCCGGGCTGCCGTAGAAACATGGCGGACTCCACAGAGGAGGACCCGCTCTGTTACATTTAATGAGGCAGTTATGAATATTCATGATTTAACCGTGACGCAGCGTACCTTCAAAGCTTTAATTATTCACGTTTATGACGTAATGATGGTCAATGTGACGTAGTAATCCATCTTTAAACTGAATGAGCTAACAGCTAACATGCTCCGAGCCTGGCGCGCGCACCGTCTGCCGGTTCTCCGTTACCGGCGGCTCGTGGCTCTGACGATTTAACGGCTCAGCAGCTAAGCTAACGTTAGCCTCAGCCTGCGGGTCGCTGCGACAGTCTCAGTCTCAGACAGTCTTAGACAGTCTCAGAGATCACAGCTCATTAAATATTCATGACCTCAGAGACCGGCACAGAGCGGAGTTCATATCAGAGACCGGTAAACTGAGCGGGACTCACCTGTCGGCCCCATTCCTGCAGGTACGAGCACACAGTGTTAACTGTCAGAGAGCGCGAGCGCGATTAAAGCGGCCACACCGAGACAACGCGCTTCCGCTCAGGGTTTTCAAAATAAAACCACGCGTTAGAGCGTTAAAGGAACAATGTGAAATGTAACGAAAAGAGCAAAATAAAAGTGTAACGTGTGAAAAATAAAGGTACTGCTGTGTCTGTAACATTAGCAGTGTTAAGATATAGATATGTGTGTGTGTGTGTCTATCTATAGACATTGTAGACTGGATAATGGACACTGCAACAAATTTTATAAACAATAATACATATATAATAAATGTCAAATAATTAATAATTAATGTTAATAAATTACGTCCTTTGCTCCATCCATGTTGTGTCTTGTGTTGGATTTGATCATCTTTTTAAATCTATATACAGTAAGAATAGTTTTTAATACTTTTATTCTGAAGGCGGGTTTGCAGTTCCGGTGATGACCACTTTTTTCCCGCTAACTTGACGCCGGATGTAAACCACACCACGCCGGCGCTTCCACGTGACGATATAACACTGCGTCGAAGCTAATGAGCTAGCTGAGTGACGCTAGCACTGATCGAAGGAGCCGAGCTGACGTCAGCGGGCTGTTCGCGGGCTCACACACACCTGACACACACAGACGACAGGTAGGTCACACCTGTGCTGCGTCAGTGCTCCGTCAGCGCCGTGACAGCTAGCTGTGCGCGATAAGCGAGCAGGGAGCTAACTAGCCGTTAGCATAGTGCCGGAGAACACGTCACGCCGAACCTCCTTCAGAACCCCGGGTCCGAACCGGAACCACCGCGCGCAGAACTCAAGTTAAGACGTCCAATCAGTTGTCAGCGAGCAGGCGTTAATTCGGCATACGTCACACACACCGACGCGCACGTGAGCTGACACACAGGTGACTCTGCTAAGCTAACATGCTAAGCTAACAGTGACACCAGCTAACTTTGGCTGACCTCAGACAGTTAGCCGTTAGCTGCTAGCCGTTAGCTGCTAGCCGTTAGCATCACTGAGCTTCTGGAAAGTTCCACAAGCTAATGCTAAAGCTACAGAGGGTTAGCATAACAATGACGTCATCAGATCACTTTAATAACAGCTGGTCTGACTTCCTGTCCTGCAGGCCCCTCCCCCAGTGACCACAGACGGGCCGAGCTTCCGTCACCATGACCGACAACAAGCGCCTCGCCTTCTCCATCCTCCGCTTCCTCCACGACCAGCTGCAGTCAGGGAACCTGAGCTCAGGTGCCCAGGAGAGTCTGGAAGGTGAGTCCACCAGAACCTGAACCACCAGGACCTGATCTGACAGACATGATGACATCATCAGATCAGTTTGTCTTTCAGCCCGTCTTAGACACGACAACTTTCTGTTTGTAGTCTGCAGATCAATCAAAGTATCAAACTATAATCCGACCAATCAGAACGCAGTAGAACACACAGGTGATCAGCTGTTTCTGTCTCCTCTGATTGCTTCTCTAGTCGCCGTTCAGTGTTTGGAGACGGCGTTTGAAGTTTCCACTGATGACCAGAGCCTCGCCGTCCCCATGACGTTACCGGAGATCTTCGCCTCTGCCACGGCCAAGGTAGACTCTAAGGACCTGGACCTGGTCCAGGACCCAAACCTGGACCTGGAATGTGAAGTATTTTCAGTCAGTGCTGCTGTTAGCTGGCATTTTCCAGGAAGTGTCTGACTCACTGTGTGGGTGTGTATGTGGGTGTTAGCTTCCAGCTGAGTCGCAGGTCAACAACAACTCCACCCAGAACACCCTCACTGAGGAACAGAGAGCCGAGGCTGAGACCCTCAAAACTGACGGTATGATGATGATGATGATGATGATGGTAATGGTAATGATGGTGATGATGATGGTGATGGTGATGGTATGATGATGATGATGATGATGATGGTATGATGATGATGGTGGTGATGATGGTGGTGATGATGATGGTGATGATGATGGTATGATGATGATGGTATGATGATGATGGTGATGATGATGGTAGTGATGGTGATGATGATGGTAATGGTGATGATGGTGATGATGATGGTAATGGTGATGATGGTGATGATGATGATGGTGATGATGGTGATGATGATGGTAGTGATGGTGATGATGATGGTAATGGTGATGATGGTGATGATGATGGTAATGGTGATGATAGTGATGATGATGATGATGGTGATGATGGTGATGATGGTGATGATAGTGATGATGATGGTGATGATGATTTTTCTCTCGTCTGCAGGAAACGACCAGATGAAGGTGGAGAACTTCTCGGCTGCTGTTGAGTTTTATTCAAAGGCCATCGCCATCAACCCTCAGAACGCCGTCTATTACTGCAACAGGTCAGTGAACGCACCGTCATGGTGACACACATTAGACTCCTGCACGATGCCTTCAGGTCCACTTCAGTGTTTTAGTGTCACAGTCAGACGAAGGATTCAGGGTCAGTTCTGTTCACCTGTCAGAGATCCTGACACACCTAATCCCTCATGTTCAGAACATGTGGACACAGGTGACGTGTTGCGTTCAGGTGACTGACGTAAAGTGTGTTGGTGCAGGGCTGCAGCGTACAGTAAACTGGGGAACTATGCCGGAGCGGTGCAGGACTGTGAACAGGCCATCAGCATCGACCCCAACTACAGCAAAGCCTACGGGAGGATGGGGTAGGAAGACCACGGCGGTCCAAACTTTGTGTAGATGTTCTGTCCTCGATAAGCTGAACTGTAAAATGAGAAATGGGATGCGGCCTGAGCTCCGGACTGCTCTGTCTTTGTGTTTCAGTCTCGCTCTGGCGAGTCTCAATAAGCACACAGAAGCAGCCACTTACTATAAGAAAGCTCTGGAGCTCGACCCCGACAACGACACCTACAAGACCAACCTGAAGATCGCCGAGGAGAAGATGGAGACGCTGAGCCCAGTAAGAGGAGACGACGAGACAGGAAACGAGCTGCGTATCAGCTGATGGAGGGATGACTTCTTCTTTTTGTGTCTGTTTCAGACGGCGGGGATGGGCGGAGTCGACCTGGCTGGCCTGCTCAGTAACCCCGGCTTCATGAACATGGTGAGAGCGAGTTGTCTTTCTGTGTTTGTCGTCCGCTCAGCGAGCCTCAATAAAGTTTGACTGAACTTGTGACACTGTGTCTGCAGGCGTCGTCTCTGATGAACAATCCTCAGGTCCAGCAGCTGTGAGTACATCCACCCAACATCCAGCTGTCTCACTCATCCTTCTTCTCTGCTTTGCTGATGCTAACTCCCTGTCCACCTCTCTCTTCCTCAGGATGTCGGGGATGATGTCAGGAGCGTACGGTGGGGTGGGAGGAGCAGCAGCAGGAGGAGGAGGTGGAGCAGGACTGGGAGCAGGACTGGGAGCAGGACTCGGCGGCATGGGAGGAGCAGCAAATGCAGCAGGGACCGGAGCAGCTGGAGCTCCTGGAGGCGGAGATCTATCAGGACTGATCCAGGCGTACGTACGGACTCTGATGTCATCATGTCATCGCTTCCTCTTACAGACATAAAAGGACGGCGTCCATTTTCCATTTTCTACGGTTGATGTTGTTGTGGGTAGATGTGATGGTTGTTTAGGAGGTTTTTAGGAGGTTGTTGATGGGTTTTTAGGAGGTTGTTGATGGGTTTTTAGGAGGTTGTTGATGTTTTTTTTAGGAGGTTGTTGATGGGTTTTTAGGAGGTTGTTGGTGGTTTTTAGGAGGTTGTTGATGTTTTTTTAGGAGGTTGTTGATGGGTTTTTAGGAGGTTGGTGGTTTTTAGGAGGTTGTTGATGTTTTTTTAGGAGGTTGTTGATGTTTTTTTAGGAGGTTGTTGATGTTTTTAGGAGGTTGTTGGTGGTTTTTTTAGGAGGTTGTTGATGTTTTTAGGAGGTTGTTGATGGGTTTTTAGGAGATTGATGGGTTTTTAGGAGGTTGTTGGTGGTTTTTAGGAGGTTGTTGATGGGTTTTTAGGAGGTTGTTGGTGGTTTTTAGGAGGTTGTTGATGTTTTTTTTAGGAGGTTGATGTTTTTTTAGGAGGTTGTTGATGTTTTTAGGAGGTTGTTGATGGGTTTTTAGGAGGTTGTTGATGGGTTTTTAGGAGATTGATGGGTTTTTAGGAGGTTGTTGGTGGTTTTTAGGAGGTTGTTGATGGGTTTTTAGGAGGTTGTTGGTGGTTTTTAGGAGGTTGTTGGTGGTTTTTAGGAGGTTGATGGGTTTTTAGGAGGTTGTTGGTGGTTTTTAGGAGGTTGTTGATGTTTTTTTAGGAGGTTGTTGATGGGTTTTTAGGAGGTTGTTGATGGGTTATTAGGTGGTTGTTGATGGGTTTTTAGGAGGTTGTTGATGGGTTTTTAGGAGGTTGTTGATGGGTTATTAGGTGGTTGTTGATGGGTTTTTAGGAGGTTGTTGATGGGTTTTTAGGAGGTTGTTGATGGGTTTTTAGGAGGTTGTTGATGGGTTATTAGGTGGTTGTTGATGGGTTTTTAGGAGGTTGTTGATGGGTTTTTAGGAGGTTGTTGATGGGTTTTTAGGAGGTTGTTGATGTTGATGGGTTTTAGGAGGTTGTTGATGGGTTTTTAGGAGGTTGTGATGGGTTTTAGGAGTTGTTGATGGGTTTTAGGAGGTTGTTGATGGGTTATTAGGAGGTTGTTGAGGGTTTTTAGGAGGTTGTTGATGGGTTTTTAGGAGGTTGTTGATGGGTTATTAGGGGTTGTTGATGGGTTTTTAGGAGGTTGATGGGTTTTTAGGAGGTTGTTGATGGGTTATTAGGTGGTTGATGGGTTTTTAGGAGGTTGTTGGTGGGTTATTAGGAGGTTGTTGATGGGTTTTTAGGAGGTTGTTGATGGGTTTTTAGGAGGTTGTTGATGGGTTTTTAGGAGGTTGTTGATGGGTTATTAGGAGGTTGTTGGTGGGTTTTAGGAGGTTGTTGGTGGGTTTTTAGGAGGTTGTTGATGGGTTATTAGGAGGTTGTTGATGGGTTTTTAGGAGGTTGTTGATGGGTT
The DNA here is from genome assembly GCA_004119915.2 of Collichthys lucidus. Classification (NCBI taxonomy): domain Eukaryota; kingdom Metazoa; phylum Chordata; class Actinopteri; family Sciaenidae; genus Collichthys; species Collichthys lucidus. The sequence continues at coordinate 36,348,127 of CM014085.1, forward strand.
ATTAGGAGGTTGTTGATGGGTTTTTAGGAGGTTGTTGATGGGTTTCTAGGAGGTTGTTGATGGTTTTTAGGAGGTTGTTGGTGGGTTTTTAGGAGGTTGTTGATGGTTTTTAGGAGGTTGTTGGTGGGTTTTTAGGAGGTTGTTGATGTTTTTTTAGGAGGTTGTTGATGGGTTTTTAGGAGGTTGTTGATGTTTTTTTAGGAGGTTGTTGATGGGTTTTTAGGAGGTTGTTGATGGGTTTTTAGGAGGTTGTTGGTGGGTTTTTAGGAGGTTGTTGGTGGTTTTTAGGAGGTTGTTGGTGGTTTTTAGGAGGGTTGTGATGGTTTTTAGGAGGTTGTTGATGGGTTTTTAGGAGGTTGTTGATGGTTTTTAGGAGGTTGTTGGTGGGTTTTTAGGAGGTTGTTGATGTTTTTTTAGGAGGTTGTTGGTGGGTTTTTAGGAGGTTGTTGATGTTTTTTTAGGAGGTTGTTGATGGGTTTTTAGGAGGTTGTTGGTGGTTTTTAGGAGGTTGTTGATGTTTTTTAGGAGGTTGTTGATGGGTTTTTAGGAGGTTGTTGATGGGTTTTTAGGAGGTTGTTGATGGGTTATTAGGAGGTTGTTGGTGGTTTTTAGGAGGTTGTTGGTGGGTTTTTAGGAGGTTGTTGATGGGTTTTTAGGAGGTTGTTGGTGGTTTTTAGGAGGTTGTTGTTTTTTTAGGAGGTTGTTGTTTTTTTAGGAGGTGGTTGATGGGTTTTTAGGAGGTTGTTGATGGGTTATTAGGAGGTTGTTGGTGGTTTTTAGGAGGTTGTTGATGGGTTTTTAGGAGGTTGTTGGTGGTTTTAGGAGGGTTGTTGAGGGTTTTTAGGAGGTTGTGGGAGGAGGTGGTGATGGGTTTTTAGGAGGTTGTTGGTGGTTTTAGGAGGTTGTTGATGGGTTTTAGGAGGTTGTTGGTGGTTTTTAGGAGGTTGTGATGTTTTTTTAGGAGGTTGTTGATGTTTTTTAGGAGGTTGTGGTGGTTTTTAGGAGGTTGTTGATGGGTTTAGGAGGTTGTTGGTGGTTTTTAGGAGGTTGTTGGTGGGTTTTTAGGAGGTTGTTGATGGGTTTTTAGGAGGGTTGGTTGGTGGGTTTTAGGAGGTGTTGATGTTTTTTAGGAGGTTGTTGATGGGTTTTTAGGAGGTTGTTGATGGGTTTTTAGGAGGTTGTGGTGGTTTTTTAGGAGGTTGTTCATGGGTTTTAGGAGGTTGTTGATGGGTTTTTAGGAGGTTGTTGGTGGTTTTAGGAGGTTGTTGATGGGTTTTTAGGAGGTGTTGGTGGGTTTAGAGGGTGGTGTTGGTGGTTTTTAGGAGGTTGTTGGTGGTTTTTAGGAGGTTGTTGATGGGTTTTTAGGAGGTTGTTGGTGGTTTTTAGGAGGTTGTTGATGGGTTTTTAGGAGGTTGTTGATGGGTTTTTAGGAGGTTGTTGATGGGTTTTAGGAGGTTGTTGGTGGTTTTTAGGAGGTTGTTGGTGGTTTTTAGGAGGTTGTTGATGGGTTTTTAGGAGGTTGTTGGTGGGTTTTAGGAGGTTGTTGATGGGTTTTTAGGAGGTTGTTGGTGGTTTTTAGGAGGTTGTTGATGGGTTTTAGGAGGTTGTTGATGGGTTATTAGGAGGTTGTTGGTGGGTTTTTAGGAGGTTGTTGGTGGTTTTTAGGAGGTTGTTGAGGGGTTTTTAGGAGGTTGTTGGTGGTTTTTAGGAGGTTGTTGATGGGTTTTTAGGAGGTTGTTGATGGGTTATTAGGAGGTTGTTGAGGGTTTTTAGGAGGTTGTTGGTGGGTTTTTAGGAGGTGTTGTGGTGGTTTTTAGGAGGTTGTTGGTGGGTTTTTAGGAGGTTGTTGATGTTTTTTAGGAGGTTGTTGATGGGTTTTTAGGAGGTTGTTGGTGGTTTTTAGGAGGTTGTTGATGGGTTTTTAGGAGGTTGTTGGTGGGTTTTTAGGAGGTTGTTGATGTTTTTTTAGGAGGTTGTTGATGGGTTTTTAGGAGGTTGTTGATGGGTTTTTAGGAGGTTGTTGATGGGTTTTTTGGAGGTTGTTGATGGGTTTTTAGGAGGTTGTTGGTGGGTTATTAGGTGGTTGTTGATGGGTTATTAGGTGGTTGTTGGTGGGTTTTTAGGAGGTTGTTGGTGGTTCTTTAGGAGGTTGTTGATGGGTTTTTAGGAGGTTGATGGGTTTTTAGGAGGTTGTTGGTGGTTCTTTAGGAGGTTGTTGATGGGTTTTTAGGAGGTTGTTGGTGGTTCTTTAGGAGGTTGTTGATGGGTTTTTAGGAGGTTGATGGGTTTTTAGGAGGTTGTTGGTGGTTCTTTAGGAGGTTGTTGGTGGGTTTTTAGGAGGTTGTTGATGGGTTTTTTTAGGAGGTTTTTGGTGTGTTATTAGGTGGTTGTTGGTGGGTTTTTTGGGGGGTTGATGGGTATTTTCTGTGATGGTTGATGTTTGTCTTGTTTGTCTCGCAGAGGTCAACAGTTCGCTCAGCAGATGCAGCAGCAGAATCCTGAACTCATCGAACAGCTGAGGAGTCAAATCCGCAACCGAACACCGAGCGCTGGAAACGAGGAGCAGCCATGACAGTCGGACACAGTGAGTCCAGAATATTCGTCATATTTCATTCATTAATGCCTGGTGATGTTCTGATGTGTGTTCTGTTGGACTCTGGTTCTGAGGTGTGTTCTGTCTGCTTCAGGTTGGACCGGTTCGTGTGTGGAGGAGAGGAACCGATCTGGATGTTTGGAGCTGGAAGGACTTACAGGAAGTTGTTTTTGTTTTCTTTGTTTCATCACTGCACGAGAGAACGAAGCCTCCGCCTCACTCAGGAGTCACGGCGCCAAAAAAACCAACAGACCAACAGACGGCCACTTCCTGCGGCTCTGTGCAGGTTTTAGGAAGAACACTCTGACGTAACACTTTAATATCAGACAGATTGATTCTAATAAATTCTGCTAACGAGGATCCAAACGGCCCAGTTTAGAACAGAAGCTTGAAATTTCTTCTTAAAACTACACAGTGTAACTTCACATGTTTCTGTCCAGTCTTTGTTTATGACAGGTGTGTGTGACAGTGTGTGTCAGGGTTTATTCAGTGGGTCTCATGAAGCTGTGACGAGGCAGGGCGAGCTGTTCAACCAGTCTGAGAATTAAAAAAAGAATCAACATTTTAACTCTTCTGTGTGACGTCTGTTGATTCAGATCAAACGAAAATCTGCAGTTTGTTTTCTGATCAGCACAAAAATCATCAATCACTAATTAGCAGTGATGAAGACTCCACGTCGCCCTCTTCTCCAGTGAACGTAACTAAAACCACCAGATTCTCTGACAGCACTGTACGGTACCGCAACGTTTCCTTCTGACCGGTTCACCTGTCGTCTGTTTTCAGTCTGATTCTGTCTGTCCTGAATGTTTCTGCAGAACTTTGTTCAGCCTCGTTTACAAAACGTTTGATCCATCAAAACATTTAACGTGAAACCAGTTTGAACTGGATTTCTGTTCTGGTATGCAAATCATGAATGAATGCTAACACGTCATTTGCATATTTGAACAGAAACATTCAGGAAACTTGTTTTAATGAGTCATCAGCTGGGGAAGCTTCTGGTTTTCACTCTGCTCTGTCTGTCTGAAGGAAGTGATGTCACTTTGTAACTAAAGCTGTCAAATGTAATCAAGTAAAAAGATTTCCCTCTGACATGCAGCATGAAAACAAACAAAGTAACTTTCCATCACTGCGCTGTCTGTCACTCTGAGGGTTGCTTCTCTCGTTCTGTGAATTTGAATCGTTTTACTAGAATAAAAGTTCTAAACAAAAAACAGATGGAAGTCAAAAACAAATGTATGCGTCTTAATTCAAACAACAACGCGTGAGTAACTTCTTCTCGTCTGATCTTTACGAACTTTAAAGATGAATCTGATCGCGATGAGCTGAAGTCTCTGAACTTTAAGTGCATGTACGAGTCGCAGTTTTCTGATGAATGTATATGAATGCATAAACTCTGATACTCCCCTCAACATGATGTTTAATGATACTTTCATTTTATTTGTTTCTGTCAGAAGTTTACTTCATTAATATTCATGATTCAGGAAATACACATTAATAAGCATAACACATAGTGTACACAGCCGTGTGTCGCGTAACAAAGATTTTCACGTCATTCAACAGTTTTGTTACAACATTGTATATTTTAAAGTTGTCCCATGTTATCACAAATGTTTCACGTAATAACAATAATGTATCATAACTAAAGTTTCTTGTGATTTTTACGTTAATACATAAACAATGTATGATTATAATAACGAGATGACGTTATCACGTTAAAACAATGTTTCATGTTCTAACTAAATATTCTTTAAACATTTTTTCATGTTATTAAAACATAATGTAATAAATATTATGACACATAATATAAAGTGACATGCAGTGTGTTATAACATGTTTATTCTAACAATATTTTCACAATGAATGTTCTGTTATAACAAATGATCAGATGGTTTAATAACATAATAACTTGTTATAATAAACTTCACATAACATAAGTTGTTCTGACATGGTAGAAGTCGTGACGTTGGTCTGAAATGTTTCACAAAGTTAAAACGTTTGTTACATATTACAAGATATTTTATTACAACTTAAAACAAACATTTACCAACGAGTTACAGGACGTACTGATCAAGTGTGTCACATTATAACAAGATGTTTTTATGTTATGGTGACATGAAAACCTTGTTATGAAGTTTGTATGCTGTAATAACATGAATAATATCTGTTTCACAGCTGGATGCGGATTCGTTTTCAGTTTAAAGACTGGTGGAAAATAATATTCATGCACGTGTCATCACCTGAGATTAAGAATCTTCCTGTTTTTGTTCTGTTTCTATCTGCAGAGGCAGCAGGTCCTCTTAGACAGCAGACTAACTAAACACTGCAGACAGATCTCCAGGTGAGGAGAGCAGGTGATGAAGAGAGCAGGTGAAGTGACTATATATATATATATATATATATATTATATATATATTAATATATATATATATATATATACATATACACACACACTTTAACGTTTGAAGTATTTGTGTGACGTTTAAAACCGTTACCGTCTCTGGTCCTGACCTACGTCACTAGCAGATCCACCACTCAGCGGCCGGGTAATACGTGACGTAATGAGGAAGTGTTCCCGTACACCTGTGGAGAGACGTCTGGTCGCACAGGTAAACTCGGACTGACTCTTGTCCTCAGGTGTCCTCAGGTGAGCTGCGCTGACCGGAGGACTCGTCGTGAACAGCTGATTCCTTCCGAGATCAGCTGTTAGCTTTAGCACCGGAGGCTAACTGAACGACGGCTAGCTGTTAGCCGAGCAGGACCGGAAGTGGCTGAGTGTGTAAAAACAAATGAGACGTGTCGGAGGGTTTAAAGTTAAATCTACGTTACCTGTCCACAGCTCGAGGACACGTTACCTGTCCACAGCTCGAGGACACGTTACCTGTCCACAGCTCGTGGACACGTTACCTGTCCACAGCTCGAGGACACACTCAGACTAATGTAACTGTGGTCCTGGAGAACAGGGGTTTTATTTTGAAGTTTCTTACCGGAAGCGCGGTCACCTGCAGTGACGACATTAACGGTTAAAACGGACAAACGGTCTGTGTGTTCAGGCCGCGAGGTAACGTAAAAGTAACGTTACTTTAAACGTCTTTAACGTAACAAACGAAGAAGAAGAAGAAGAAGAAGAGTGTTTGTGGGCGGGAATCTGCCGATGACGCGATGAAACACAAACCGGAAGTCCATATTGAAGCTTGTAGTGCGGAAGTAAACAACTCCTTACTTCCTGTTTCATAGAAATCAATCCGGTTTATACTGGACTAATGTGTGTCCTCACAGTGTGTCTGTGTGTCCTCACAGTGTGTCTGTGTGTCCTCACAGTGTGTCTGTGTGTCCTCACAGTGTGTCTCTGTGTGTGTCCTCACAGTGTGTCTGTGTGTCCTCACAGTGTGTCTCTGTGTGTGTCCTCACAGTGTGTCTGTGTGTCCTCACAGTGTGTCTCTCTGTGTCCTCACAGTGTGTCTGTGTGTCCTCACAGTGTCTCTGTGTCCTCACAGTGTGTGTCTGTGTGTCCTCACAGTGTGTCTGTGTGTGTCCTCACAGTGTGTGTCTGTGTGTCCTCACAGTGTGTGTGTTGTCCTCACAGTGTGTCTGTGTGTCCTCACAGTGTGTCTGTGTGTCCTCACAGTGTGTGTCTGTGTGTCCTCACAGTGTGTCTCTCTGTGTCCTCACAGTGTGTCTCTCTGTGTCCTCACAGCGTGTCTCTGTGTGTGTCCTCACAGTGTGTCTGTGTGTCCTCACAGTGTGTCTCTCTGTGTCCTCACAGTGTGTCTCTCTGTGTCCTCACAGCGTGTCTCTCTGTGTCCTCACAGTGTGTCTGTGTGTCCTCACAGTGTGTCTCTGTGTCCTCACAGTGTGTCTGTGTGTCCTCACAGTGTCTCTGTGTCCTCACAGTGTGTGTCTGTGTGTCCTCACAGTGTGTCTGTGTGTGTCCTCACAGTGTGTGTCTGTGTGTCCTCACAGTGTGTCTGTGTGTGTCCTCACAGTGTGTCTGTGTGTCCTCACAGTGTGTCTGTGTGTCCTCACAGTGTGTGTCTGTGTGTCCTCACAGTGTGTCTCTCTGTGTCCTCACAGTGTGTCTCTCTGTGTCCTCACAGTGTGTCTCTCTGTGTCCTCACAGCGTGTCTCTGTGTGTGTCCTCACAGTGTGTCTGTGTGTCCTCACAGTGTGTCTCTCTGTGTCCTCACAGTGTGTCTCTCTGTGTCCTCACAGTGTGTCTCTCTGTGTCCTCACAGCGTGTCTCTCTGTGTCCTCACAGTGTGTCTCTCTGTGTCCTCACAGCGTGTCTCTCTGTGTGTCCTCACAGTGTGTGTCTGTGTGTCCTCACAGTGTGTGTCTGTGTGTCCTCACAGTGTGTCTCTCTGTGTCCTCACAGTGTGTCTCTCTGTGTCCTCACAGTGTGTCTGTGTGTCCTCACAGTGTGTCTCTCTGTGTCCTCACAGTGTGTCTCTCTGTGTCCTCACAGTGTGTCTCTGTGTGTGTCCTCACAGTGTGTCTCTCTGTGTCCTCACAGTGTGTCTCTCTGTGTCCTCACAGTGTCTCTGTGTGATGTCCTCGGCGCTGTAGTGTGTGGGCGGAGCTTCAGGATGGACATCCTGGTGGCCAAGCTGCTCGGTCTGCTGGGATTGTTCGGCCTCATGCTGGCCGGCGTGCTCGTCCCTGTGCGCCTCCTGCTGGTCGACTACGACAAGGCGCACAGGTACAGGAGAGCGCTGTCTGTCTGCAACTCGTTCGGAGGAGGAGTCTTCCTCGCAACGTGCTTCAACGCTCTGCTGCCAGCAGTCCGAGACAAGGTCACACACATGCACACACACACACACACACACACACACACACACACAACCAACACACACAAACACACACACACACACAGGTAGGCCGACCTCGTCACAGAGAAACAGAACTACATTATTCTATCAGTGTTTGTTAGTTCAACAAAGACGAAGATGTAAGAGAGGTGGACCTGGACCAGGACCTGGACCTGGACCAGGCTGCTGAGCTGACGTGGGTCTGTTGTGACTCTCCTCAGGTGTCCGACGTGTTCCAGCGGCTGCAGATCGGCAGCGACTACCCTCTGGCGGAGACGATGATGATGCTGGGCTTCTTCCTGACGGTGTTCGTGGAGCAGGCCGTCCTCACCTTCAGGAAGGAGAAGCCGTCCTTCATCGACCTGGAGACCTTCAACGCCGGCGGCTCCGAGGCCGGCAGCGACTCCGAGTACGACACGCCCTTCATCTCTTCGGCGCGGGGCTCCCGGGCGGCGCTCGGGGCTCTCACGGACACCAGCACGGACACTTCAGTCCGGCCGAGCTGGCGGGGGCGGGGCCTCTGAGGCTGGCCAGCCTGGTCCTGGCTCTGTCGGCTCACTCCGTGTTCGAGGGCCTGGCGCTCGGCCTGCAGGAGGACGGCGCCAAGCTGGGCAGCCTCTTCCTGGGCGTGGCCGTGCATCAGACGCTGGCCGCCGTGGCGCTCGGGGTGAGCGTGGCCAAGGCGTCGCTCGGCATGAGGGACTCAGCCAAGGGGGGTCACGGTCAGCCTGATGATCCCTCTGGGGATGGTCGTGGGGATGGGCATCGAGTCGGCGCAGACGGCGGGCGCCGTGGTGTCGGTGGTGCTGCAGGGACTCGCCGCCGGCACCTTCCTGTTCGTCACCTTCTTGAGATTCTGTCCCGAGAGCTGGACGACAAACGGGACCGGGCTGCTCAAAGTCCTCTTCCTCATCCTCGGTTACGCCACGCTCGCCGCACTCGTCTTCATCAAGTGGTGACAAACAGGAAGTGCAGTGACGCACGCCGATGCCAAAGGACAACTCTGAACTCCACGACGTCCAGCTGTGACGCAGAACATCTGGATGAACTCCTGCAGAGGTTCAGAATCAGATTTCTGACTGCGGGTAACGAAAATCCACCAAATCATCGTTAGTGCAAACACTCAGTGAAGCTAACAGACTGAGCTAACATGAGCTAACAGCAGCTACAGCTGTCAGCAGTTTACTTCACTGTCCATCATAAACTCTGTAAATCACAGAGAGTTGAGGCGGAGCAGCCGGAGGACATCAGAGGGAAAACCAGAAAACATTTCCTCCATAAAATATGATCCAGTTTCACCAGAATCAGTGAAATAGTTGCTGCTGTGTGACTTAGTGCCGTAAAGCGTTACGTACTTCTCCCGACCCGGAGCCCAAAGTTAACCGATGATGATGAAGATCAAAAACATTTGGATTGTTCCTCCATGTGTTTATTTCTGTTGTTTCGTATTCATGTTTTGTGTCGTCTCATATTTATCTTGTCGTTTTAAATTAAACAACTTATTAGCAAACTTCTTTAATTCAAGCGTCATTATTTATTTTCCTCGTTTATCTTCTTTCAGCTCTGTTTTGGTCTCCTCCAACTTCTTCTTCTTCCTGTGAATCAGTTCACTGTTGTATCTCGTCTTTAGGGCTCCCTCCCGTGGACAGTGACAGATCTGCAGTTTATTTATAGTTTGTGAAATGATGTGAATGAATAAATTAACTTTTCTTTTCTATGCAGTGAACAGATCCCCGAAACGTGTTTTCGATTTCACAGATTTAACGATGTTCAGATTTAATGTTCGGTTAAACATGGAACAAACTCACCGTGCTGTAAAGTAAGTACATTTACTTCTCATGATTTTCAGGTCAGTTCTACTCCACTACATTTATTTGATTGGTGCGTCATTAATTAAAATAAGAAACAACAACAACAATTCAACCTGTGAAATGAACAAACCATCAGAAGATAAAGAGCAGAAGTATGATCCTGTATATTTTACATTACATTTGTTCTTTGTGAGTATTTCTACTGTTTTCACTGAAGTAAAGATCCGAGCACTTTTCTTTCAGTTCTTCTTCTGAACGCTCAGACTGACCCTGATTCAAGTCTCTAAATTTAAACCATCAGGTCTGTCTGAAGCTGCAGGATCCTCTGACCTCTTCTGACCCTGAAGGTTCAGCCAAAAGAAGAAAAACACAAACCAGGACTGGGTCCAGATGCCACAACAAAGGCGTATGAGGTTTGTGGAGCAGGCCGTCCTCACCTTCAGGAAGGAGAAGCCGTCCTTCATCGACCTGGAGACCTTCAACGCCGGCGGCTCCGAGGCCGGCAGCGACTCCGAGTACGACACGCCCTTCATCTCTTCGGCGCGGGGCTCCCCGGGCGGCGCTCGGGGCTCTCACGGACACCAGCACGGACACTTCAGTCCGGCCGAGCTGGCGGGGGCGGGGCCTCTGAGGCTGGCCAGCCTGGTCCTGGCTCTGTCGGCTCACTCCGTGTTCGAGGGCCTGGCGCTCGGCCTGCAGGAGGACGGCGCCAAGCTGGGCAGCCTCTTCCTGGGCGTGGCCGTGCATCAGACGCTGGCCGCCGTGGCGCTCGGGTGAGCGTGGCCAAGGCGTCGCTCGGCATGAGGGACTCAGCCAAGCTGGGGGTCACGGTCAGCCTGATGATCCCTCTGGGGATGGTCGTGGGGATGGGCATCGAGTCGGCGCAGACGCTGGCGGGCGCCGTGGTGTCGGTGGTGCTGCAGGGACTCGCCGCCGGCACCTTCCTGTTCGTCACCTTCTTTGAGATTCTGTCCCGAGAGCTGGACGACAAACGGGACCGGCTGCTCAAAGTCCTCTTCCTCATCCTCGGTTACGCCACGCTCGCCGCACTCGTCTTCATCAAGTGGTGACAAACAGGAAGTGCAGTGACGCACGCCGATGCCAAAGGACAACTCTGAACTCCACGACGTCCAGCTGTGACGCAGAAACATCTGGATGAACTCCTGCAGAGGTTCAGAATCAGATTTCTGACTGCGGGTAACGAAAATCCACCAAATCATCGTTAGTGCAAACACTCAGTGAAGCTAACAGACTGAGCTAACATGAGCTAACAGCAGCTACAGCTGTCAGCAGTTTACTTCACTGTCCATCATAAACTCTGTAAATCACAGAGAGTTGAGGCGGAGCAGCCGGAGGACATCAGAGGGAAAACCAGAAAACATTTCCTCCATAAAATATGATCCAGTTTCACCAGAATCAGTGAAATAGTTGCTGCTGTGTGACTTAGTGCCGTAAAGCGTTACGTACTTCTCCCGACCCGGAGCCCAAAGTTAACCGATGATGATGAAGATCAAAAACATTTGGATTGTTCCTCCATGTGTTTATTTCTGTTGTTTATTCATGTTTGTGTCGTCTCATATTTATCTTGTCGTTTTAAATTAAACAACTTATTAGCAAACTTCTTTAATTCAAGCGTCATTATTTATTTTCCTCGTTTATCTTCTTTCAGCTCTGTTTTGGTCTCCTCCAACTTCTTCTTCTTCCTGTGAATCAGTTCACTGTTGTATCTCGTCTTTAGGGCTCCCTCCCGTGGACAGTGACAGATCTGCAGTTTATTTATAGTTTGTGAAATGATGTGAATGAATAAATTAACTTTTCTTTTCTATGCAGTGAACAGATCCCCGAAACGTGTTTTCGATTTCACAGATTTAACGATGTTCAGATTTAATGTTCGGTTAAACATGGAACAAACTCACCGTGCTGTAAAGTAAGTACATTTACTTCTCATGATTTTCAGGTCAGTTCTACTCCACTACATTTATTTGATTGGTGCGTCATTAATTAAAATAAGAAACAACAACAACAATTCAACCTGTGAAATGAACAAACCATCAGAAGATAAAGAGCAGAAGTATGATCCTGTATATTTTACATTACATTTGTTCTTTGTGAGTATTTCTACTGTTTTCACTGAAGTAAAGATCCGAGCACTTTTCTTTCAGTTCTTCTTCTGAACGCTCAGACTGACCCTGATTCAAGTCTCTAAATTTAAACCATCAGGTCTGTCTGAAGCTGCAGGATCCTCTGACCTCTTCTGACCCTGAAGGTTCAGCCAAAAGAAGAAAAACACAAACCAGGACTGGGTCCAGATGCCACAACAAAGGCGTATGAGGTGTTAGTCCACCTCTTTAAGCCTCTTAAGGCCTTTAAGTCTGCCGGCCCGCCTGCAGCCGGCATGCAGGCTGCAGTGATGATTTAATCCCTCGGTGGAAACCGTCGGCTCGTCTTCGGCTCTCTCAGGTTTGTCACCCTGCCAGACGCATCGAGAGGAGGACCCACAGGAAACTTGGACGGCATGGAGGAGCTTCTGTTACCAAGCGGCGAGGAGGCTCGCTCTGACCACAGCTCGTATGTCCCGGGAGACACAGGGAGGATGATGGGGGACCAGGTGAAGACTTTCCTCCATGCGACAGTGAAGGAGGACCTGAAGAGAGACGTGACCAACTTCCTAAAGAAGAACGGGCTGCTGACGCTGTCCGTCATCGCCGTGATCACCGGCTGCACGCTGGGCTTCATGCTGAGAGGAACTCATCTGTCCACACAGGTATGACTCACCTGTTTCAACCACCATGTTGATCCTGTACTTTTATTCTCCAGCCAGACTCAGGGAGCAGGCTGGCAGCTCCACAAGCTTTTTAGCCTCTTTTAGCTGCTAGTTTTGGTTTTGCAACACATTCCCTGTCTGTGAGACGAGCCGAAGACTCACTGTACACTACAGGCTCAGTAACAGACAGGAGAATGCAGAGGACGGCTTGTAATCCTGGGTCGTCTCGTTGAGTTGTCTCGTTGAGTTGTCTCGTTGAGTTGTCTTGTTGAGTCGTCTCATTGAGTCGTCTCGTTGGGTCGTCTCGTTGGGTCGTCTCGTTGGGTCGTCTCATTGAGTTGTCTTGTTGGGTCGTCTCATTGAGTTGTCTTGTTGGGTCGTCTCATTGGGTCGTCTCGTTGGGTCGTCTCGTTTGGTTGGTCGTCTCGTTTGGTCGTCTCGTTGGGTCGTCTCGTTTGGTCGTCTCGTTGGGTCGTCTCGTTGGGTCGTCTCGTTGGGTCGTCTCGTTGGGTCGTCTCATTGAGTTGTCTTGTTGGGTCGTCTCATTGAGTTGTCTTGTTGGGTCGTCTCATTGGGTCGTCTCATTGGGTCGTCTCGTTGGGTCGTCTCGTTTGGTTGGTCGTCTCGTTTGGTCGTCTCGTTGAGTCGTCTCGTTTGGTTGTCTCGTTGGGTCGTCTTGTTTGGTCGTCTCGTTTGGTCGTCTCGTTTGGTCGTCTCGTTGGGTCGTCTCGTTTGGTCGTCTCGTTTGGTCGTCTCGTTGGGTCGTCTCGTTGGGTCGTCTCGTTGGGTCGTCTCGTTTGGTCGTCTCGTTGGGTCGTCTCGTTGGGTCGTCTCGTTGGGTCGTCTCGTTGGGTCGTCTCGTTGGGTCGTTTCATTTGGTCGTCTTGGTCGTCTCGTTGGGTCGTCTCGTTTGGTCGTCTCGTTGGGTCGTCTCGTTGGATCGTCTCGTTGGGTCGTCTCGTTGGGTCGTCTCGTTGGGTCGTCTCGTTGGGTCGTTTCATTTGGTCGTCTTGGTCGTCTCGTTGGGTCGTCTCGTTTGGTCGTCTCGTTGGGTCGTCTCGTTGGGTCGTCTCGTTGGGTCGTCTCATTGGGTCGTCTCGTTTGGTTGTCTCGTTGGGTCGTTTCATTTGGTCGTCTTGGTCGTCTTGTTGGGTCGTTGGAACCTCCTAATGAAACTCTACCGTAACTCACCCTCCATCGGACGCGCACTTAAAGCTCCAGTTGAATCCGTTATGGAGCTATCTGAGCCAGTCGATGCCCATCCCCATACACTGTCTTTCAGCCTTTTATTTCACCAACCACTAAAAGTCAGTCCCACATTTACTCTTAACTCTACCTCTTCGCTCCCTTCTCCTCTGCCCTCCGTTGCTCTGAGATTGATGTGTCAATTAATAATCTTCATAGCTCTGTTTTGTGTTTTTGAGACTTTTATATCTACAGATGCAGGTCTTCTCATCTCCGCCATGTTTTTAGCAAAATCAAAGAAGAAGAAGGCTGCTAGCAAACATGAACATGTTAAAGTGAGCCACAGTCTGCAGGGACGAGCTGTTCAGCACAGAGACTGCAGCCGGTCCAAATCCACCAACATTAATCCGTTCATTCAATAAGTGGCTGTCGGCTCTGTCAGAGTGAAACGATGAAACAAGGACGTCAATAAAGGCGCTGAGCTCACGACTGCTTTTATTCTGGGAACGTTAAATGTACTCACGATGGACTTTAGAGGCCGGAGACACAACAAGCATCAGTGTGTTTAAATGTGATCAGCAACAACCAAAGAAGAACTCAGACCTTCATGAAACTGAATATTCACATATTCAGTGAATCATTTTTGAAGAAGGAAATTATCAGCATGAAATTTATCATCATAAAATAATCAGCATGTTCATGTTCACATTTTTTGACCCGTCTGTTTCTACCTGAACTCTTTCCAGGAAGTTTTGATCCTTCTCAGATTTTGTTCAGCTGGTTGGACGGTGACATGGAGTTCACGACCAATCAGAGGAGTTTATTTCTGTTGCCATGAGAACATCTTGAAGGGAAAATAAATTTTACATTTTACATAATAAACAATAACACATTTATTATAGATGAATAAATTCATTCATAATATGAAACATTAAGAGCTGTGTTGAATATTTTAAAATCCCATCGATATTCAAACATTCTATTCAGATTTAATGAGCAGTGGAAGACAGACAGACTCCCATGATGTGATTACATCAAAATGTGTTCGACCAATCTGATGACCTCAGCAGCTGTTAGTCCGTCCAGAGCTGTGAACCAAAAAGCTTTTATTTTGAAAGGATGACGTTCTCTTTCCGTCACCAGGCAAAAATCTACTTCTCGTTTCCTGGCGAGCTGCTGATGAGGATGCTGAAGATGCTCATCCTTCCTCTCATCACGTCCAGGTGAGTTCACGTCCCGCCACACGACAGGTAAAAACATTCACATTCATGAACGTAGATGACGTCCTCTTGTCCACGTGTCCACCTGCAGTTTGATGTCCGGTCTGTCGTCCATGGAGTCGAAGGCGTGCTGTCGGATGGGCGTCCTGACGGTCACCTACTACCTGTGGACCACCTTCATCGCCGTGATCGTCGGCATCATCCTCGTCATCATCAAGCCCGGCGTGGGGACAGAGGTGGAGAGTAACCGGCTGGGTGGAGGGCCTGTCATGACCTCGGCCGACGCCCTGCTCGACCTCATCAGGTGAGAGAGGTCAGAGGTCAGCTGACAGCTAAAGGGTCTTGGTCTAACAGTGACATCTCTGGCTGTTAAATGAACTGCAGTTTCACGTCACATCATCGTGGGCGTCGACTAAAAGTGAATTTATCACGTAACACTCAGCTTCACGTTAGCATCATCATCATCATCATCACTGTTCATCATCACTGTTAATCATTGTTCATGACTCTTCATGACTCTTCATGACTTTTCATGACTCTTCATCACTGTTCATATGACTCTTCATCACTGTTTATGACTCTTCATGACTTTTCATGACTCTTCATCATTGTTCATGACTCTTCATGACTTTTCATGACTCTTCATCACTGTTCATATGACTCTTCATCACTGTTCATGACTCTTCATGACTTTTCATGACTCTTCATCATTGTTCATGACTCTTCATGACTCTTCATCACTGTTCATGACTCTTCATCACACTTCATCACTCTTCCTCACTCTTCATGACTCTTCATCACTGTTCATGACTCTTCATGACTTTTCATGACTCTTCATCACTGTTCATGACTCTTCATGACTTTTCATGACTCTTCATCACTGTTCATCACTGTTCATGACTCTTCATCACTGTTCATGACTCTTCATTACTGTTCATGACTCTTTATGACTCTTCATCACTGTTCATCACTGTTCATGACTCTTCATCACTGTTCATGACTCCTCATCACACTTCATCACTCTTCCTCACTCTTCATGACTCTTCATCACTGTTCATGACTCTTCATCACTGTTCATGACTCTTCATGACTCTTCATGACTCTTCATCACTGTTCATGACTCTTCATCACTGTTCATCACTGTTCATGACTCTTCATCACTCTTCATCATTGTTCATGACTCTTCATCACTGTCCATCACACTTCATCACTCTTCCTCAGTCTTCATGACTCTTCATCACTCTTCATCACTGTTCATGACTCTTCATCACTCTTCATCATTGTTCATGACTCTTCATCACTGTCCATCACACTTCATCACTCTTCCTCAGTCTTTATGACTCTTCATCATTGTTCATGACTCTTCATCACTGTTCATCACTGTTCATCATTGTTCATGACTCTTCATTAATCTTCATCATTGTTCATCATTGTTCATGACTCTTCATCATTGTTCATGACTCTTCATCACTCTTCCTCACTCTTCATGACTCTTCATCACTGTCCATCACACTTCATCACTCTTCCTCAGTCTTTATGACTCTTCATCATTGTTTATGACTCTTCATCACTGTTCATCACTGTTCATCATTGTTCATGACTCTTCATGACTCTTCATCACAGTTCATCACTGTTCATGACTCTTCATCACTGTTCATCACTGTTCATCACTCTTCATAACTCTTCATCACTCTTCATGACTCTTCATCACTCTTCCTCACTCTTCATGACTCTTCATCACTGTTCATCACTCTTTATGACTCTTCATCATTGTTCATCACTCTTCATCACTGTTCATGACTCTTCATCACTCTTCATGACTCTTCATGACTCTCCATCACTCTTCATCATTGTTCATGACTCTTCATCACACTTCATCACTCTTCATGACTCTTCATCACTCTTCCTCACTCTTCATGACTCTTCATCATTGTTCATCACTGTTCATCACTGTTCATCACTCTTTATGACTCTTCATCATTGTTCATCACTCTTCATCACTGTTCATGACTCTTCATCACTCTTCATCATTGTTCATGACCCTTCATCACTGTTCATCACTGTTCATCATTGTTCATGACTCTTCATTAATCTTCATCATTGTTCATCATTGTTCATGACTCTTCATCATTGTTCATGACTCTTCATCACTCTTCCTCACTCTTCATGACTCTTCATCACTGTCCATCACACTTCATCACTCTTCCTCAGTCTTTATGACTCTTCATCATTGTTCATGACTCTTCATGACTCTTCATCACAGTTCATCACTGTTCATGACTCTTCATCACTGTTCATCACACTTCATCATTGTTCATGACTCTTCATCACTGTTCATCACTGTTCATGACTCTTCATCACTCTTCATAACTCTTCATCACTCTTCATGACTCATCATCACTCTTCCTCACTCTTCATGACTCTTCATCACTGTTCATCACTGTTCATCACTCTTTATGACTCTTCATCATTGTTCATCACTCTTCATCACTGTTCATGACTCTTCATCACTCTTCATGACTCTTCATGACTCTTCATCACTCTTCATCATTGTTCATGACTCTTCATCACACTTCATCACTCTTCATGACTCTTCATCACTCTTCCTCACTCTTCATGACTCTTCATCACTGTTCATCACTGTTCATCACTGTTCATCACTCTTTATGACTCTTCATCATTGTTCATCACTCTTCATCACTGTTCATGACTCTTCATCACTCTTCATGACTGTCCATCACACTTCATCACTGTCCATCACACTTCATCACTCTTCCTCAATCTTTATGACCCTTCATCATTGTTCATGACTCTTCATCACTCTTCATCACTGTCCATCACACTTCATCACTCTTCCTCAATCTTTATGACCCTTCATCATTGTTCATGACTCTTCATCACTCTTCATCACTGTTCATGACTCTTCATCATTGTTCATGACTCTTCATCACTGTTCATCACTGTTCATGACTCTTCATCACTCTTCATCATTGTTCATGACTCTTCATCACACTTCATCACTCTTCATGACTCTTCATCACTCTTCCTCACTCTTCATGACTCTTCATCATTGTTCATCACTGTTCATCACTGTTCATCACTCTTTATGACTCTTCATCATTGTTCATCACTCTTCATCACTGTTCATGACTCTTCATCACTCTTCATCACTCTTCATGACTCTTCATCACTCTTCATCATTGTTCATGACTCTTCATCACTGTTCATCATTGTTCATGACTCTTTATTAATCTTCATCACTCTTCATCATTGTTCATGACTCTTCATCACACTTCATCACTCTTTATGACTCTTCATCACTCTTCCTCACTCTTCATGACTCTTCATCACTGCTCATCACTGTTCATCACTGTTCATCACTCTTTATGACTCTTCATCATTGTTCATCACTCTTCATCACTGTTCATGACTCTTCATCACTCTTCCTCAATCTTTATGACCCTTCATCATTGTTCATCACTCTTCATCACTGTCCATCACACTTCATCACTCTTCCTCAATCTTTATGACCCTTCATCATTGTTCATGACTCTTCATCACTCTTCATCACTGTCCATCACACTTCATCACTCTTCCTCAATCTTTATGACCCTTCATCATTGTTCATGACTCTTCATCACTCTTCATCACTGTTCATGACTCTTCATCATTGTTCATGACTCTTCATCACTGTTCATCACTGTTCATGACTCTTCATCACTCTTCATCATTGTTCATGACTCTTCATCACTCTTCATCATTGTTCATGACTCTTCATCACTCTTCATCACTGTTCATGACTCTTCATCATAGTTCATGACTCTTCATCACTGTTCATCACTGTTCATGACTCTTCATCACTCTTCATCATTGTTCATGACTCTTCATCACTCTTCATCATTGTTCATGACTCTTCATCATTGTTCATGACTCTTCATCACTCTTCATCATTGTTCATGACTCTTCATCACTCTTCATCACTGTTCATGACTCTTCATCATTGTTCATGACTCTTCATCACTCTTCATCATTGTTCATGACTCTTCATCATTGTTCATGACTCTTCATCACTCTTCATCATTGTTCATGACTCTTCATCACTCTTCATCACTGTTCATGACTCTTCATCATTGTTCATGACTCTTCATCACTCTTCATCATTGTTCATGACTCTTCATCACTCTTCATCACTGTTCATGACTCTTCATCATTGTTCATGACTCTTCATCACTCTTCATCATTGTTCATGACTCTTCATCACTCTTCATCATTGTTCATGACTCTTCATCACTCTTCATCACTGTTCATGACTCTTCATAATTGTTCATGACTCTTCATCACTGTTCATCACTGTTCATGACTCTTCATCACTCTTCATCACTCTTCATCACTGTTCATGACTCTTCATGATAAAACGAGCTCCTGATTGAGTCGTTAATGAACCTCGTTAATAGAAACAGACGTTTCCGCCAGGACGATTGAAAAAGTTTGGAATCTCTGTAGAAACGTTTAAAAAATGTTTAAATAACATTTAAACTTCATGATGTCAGGTAAACTTACAGGTTCATTTCCAGGAAGAACCGATCTGTCAGACAGGAAGTGATGATTTATCTTACTGACGAGAATAACGAGTTCACAGAAACAGAACAACACTTAGATCAACACACACACACACACACACACACACACACACACACACACACACACACACACACACACACACACCCCAATCCCATTACCTGGTGGGCTCATTAGTATATTTTTAGTAATCCTGTGAGGATGAGTGACAGATTAACCGAGTGAGCGCGCTGCGGTGCAATGATCTCTGCCGCGGCACGTTGGCACTCTTCCATCACGGACTGGTCCAACGCATCATCATCCCGTTGACCTCTGACCGCCACCAGGCGACCCTGGTCAGGTGACCCTGGTCAGGTGACCCTGGTCAGGTGACCCTGGTCAGGTGACCCTAACAACTGTTTCCCTCCAAACTCGTTTGTTTACCTTCCTGATGTCCGCTGTTACATCACAGAGTGAACACACCGAGCTCACTCTCTCACCTGTAGAGTGTCAGGTGATGCTGTGTATACACCATGGAGTCACATCATGTGGTCCAACCCAACAGACGAGCTCCTGAAAGAAGTTCATGCTGGTTCTGATAGAAAGCTGTCATCATGTGAACATCATGTGTGTTTTTCAGGAACATGGTTCCCTCCAATCTGATCGAGGCCACGTTCCAACAGGTGAGACAGTCATCGGGACACATTCAGGTCCGAATCCAGTCTGTTTAAACTTCCTGTAACAAACCCACTGTGTTCCTTCAGTACAAGACAGACCTCGTTCCCATCCTCAAAGTCCCGACCAAAACCATTCAGTCCAACTTTGTCTACGTCATCCCCGATGACAGTGACCCTAAAGGTCGGACGGTGTACCTGGAGCTGACCCCGCCTCCGGAGATCACGTACAAGACGAGTCCCGGCACCAGCCAACAGATGAACGTGCTTGGCATCGTCATCTTCTCCGCCACCATGGGTGAGCCGGACGGTGATCGGTCCTGTTTCATGGAGACTTTAAGATCAAACTATGAAGTTTTTTTAAGGTTCTTTCAAGGTGTTTAAGGTTTTTTCAAGGTGTTGTTGTTGTTGTTGTTGTTGTAGGTCTGTTGCTGGGCAGGATGGGGGAGCGAGGAGCTCCACTGATCAACGTCTGTCAGTGCATCAACGAGTGCGTCATGAAGATCATCAACGCTGCTGTGTGGTGAGAGAAAACTCTGAATGTACACACAGTACACACAGTACTTAGTACACATTACATAGTACATTGTACACACAGTACACAGTACACACAGTACACATTACATAGTACATTGTACACACAGTACACAGAAACATTAAAACGTTCCGATGGATCTGTCAGTGATCACAGAATTGTATTTTTCATTTACGTGAATCTGATCCACAATAACGTCAGAATACCATCAGTAATAAATATAAATATAAATACTCTGTCAGCGTGTGTCTCCGTGTTCAGGTCGGTAGCTGTGGTTTGGGGAGGGCTTTGTGGATCTGACCTGATGACCTGTCAGGTGGTCAGGCGATGAACACGTGCTGGCTGTGACATCATCATGTGACATCATCACTTTCTGCTGAGCAGATTAAACACTGAAGAGACAGTTCACAGTGGATATTCCTGTTCCCCAGAGGATGAACTCCTGTGGCGCCCCCCTCAGGACAAACGTGCATGTTTAGACTGTAATAAATGATCAGCAGGTTCTTCTTCTGTCCTCTCAGGTACTTCCCGTTTGGGATCATCTTCCTGGTGGCAGGAAAGATCCTGGACATGCAGGACCCGAGCACGCTGGGAAAGAAGCTGGGCTGGTACGGCATCACGGTGCTCGCAGGCCTCTTCGTCCACGGGCTCATCCTCCTCTCTCTTCTTCATCCTCACCAAGAAGAACCCCTTCTCCTTCATCCGAGGGCTCCTGCAGGCCTTGGTGATCGCTCTGGCTACCTCGTCCAGGTGAGTCCTGGGCGGTCCTGGTCTGACCTGCTGCTCTGTGTTAATGAAGTCTGATTTCCAACGTTGCCTCTTCTCAGCTCTGCCACGTTGCCCATCACCATGAAGTGTTTGTTGGAAAACTGCAGCGTAGACCGACAGATCGCCCGCTTCGTCCTCCCCGTGGGCGCCACGATCAACATGGACGGCACGGCGCTGTACGAGGCCGTGGCGGCCATCTTTATTGCTCAGGTTAATGACTATGAGCTGGACCTCGGCCAGCTGGTCACCATCAGGTAAACCAACACACAGACTGCTACCCTGACCTGTGATCAGGTGTAAACTGCTGGCAGCTGTAGCTGCTGTTAGACCCGTCCGTCAGACGTTTGTACTAACGATGATTTGGTGAATGAAACTTTCTTCTTCTGGTGTCTGTCCGGCAGCATCACAGCTACGGCCGCCAGCATCGGGGCGGCAGGGATTCCTCAGGCCGGTCTGGTTACCATGGTGATCGTACTGACATCAGTGGGCTTGCCTCCAGATGACATCACACTTATCGTGGCCATCGACTGGATCCTGTAAGTAGCACAACAAAGGTCCATTTCTGAGCAGGTATGCAGTACCAGGAAGAAGGAAGGCTCATTCAGAACCAGTCACAGCCGCACTCTGGGTCAGAAAATGATCTGCTAGCAACGTGCAGCCGTGAAAACGACTTTTCTGTTTAAAAATTCCTTTTAACTCATTCCGACTGTTTCAGTCCGAGCTGGAAGGAGCCTTGTCCGGCCAGGTTCCAAACGTGTAGAACACCTTTAATGTCCCAGTTAAAATCAGGAGCAGAGTGAGCAGCAGCGTTTCCTGTTATTTTGACACAGAACAGCTCGGAAAAGAAACTCATGAGCTAACGACCGGAGAGCGGCAGAACTATTTTATTTATTATTGGTTAGCTTCAAAAGAAAAATCCAGAGACTTCTTATACTCTAAACCGTTGGTCTGACTTGAAGATGCATTTATTTGTTTTCAGTGTTTAAATTATATATATTATATTTACATTTGAAAGCATGTGGCTTTCATGGCTCTCAGCCAAAAAGGTTCCCGACTTATAATATGATGATGATTATGATAATCAGCTGTTAATGTTGTAGCGTGTCAACACGTTATCTTTTTTACATAACTGCATATCAGCAGCATAAAATGTGAATATTGAGACGTGTGGTTTAGTTTCCACTGCAAACAGAAGCAGATGTTTCACCGTGCGTCCTCTGGCTCTGCAGCGACAGGTTTCGGACGATGATCAACGTCCTTGGCGACGCTCTGGCGGCAGGAATCGTCGCCCACCTGTGTCGGAAAGATTTCCCCCTCAGTGAGTCAGGAAAGGTAAACATGCTCCACACGTGCGAATCATTCATGTCAGTTGGTTCGATGACAGCAGGGTTTCCTTCTTAAACCAGTAACAGATTAGAGCTCTCATCCTGATCCTATTGAGGCTTTGACAAGCCCCGCCCCCTCTATAGGCTCTGTGGTCGCTGTTGCCGGGCAGAAAAGTCCCTTAATAAACACCTGCTAATTTCTATAGTCAATTGACTAAATCAATTAACTAGATCATTCACGTCCTGAACTGGGAAGTTTGAACTGAAGAAAGTTGTTTTAACTCCACGTGACTTTAGAAATATTTATAGCCTAGCTTAGCATAATGTGTGGAAGCAGGAAACACCATGGCTAACATGTGTCCCTGCGTCCCCTCTCCAGCCCGTACCGTCCTACGGGACGCAAACTCCTCACAACAACTCCCACAGCGTCGACGTGCCAATGACGGAGATCCACGCTCACAAAGACAGCATGCTCGAGACAATGAGTGAGAGGCACGCACACACCGTCTACTACAACATCTGTCAGGTGTGATCAGACTCACCTCAGAACGAAACA
The DNA here is from genome assembly GCA_004119915.2 of Collichthys lucidus. Lineage (NCBI taxonomy): Eukaryota > Metazoa > Chordata > Actinopteri > Sciaenidae > Collichthys > Collichthys lucidus. Next base: position 36,370,920 of record CM014085.1, read on the forward strand.
CAGCTGAGTCCGGGCGAGTCCAGTCGAACCTCACCGTGCCATCAGAACAGGAGCGTTAAGAAGAGACGGACTTTGTGGTAACGGAGCGTGAATCTTCTTCTTAACAGGACGGAGCCTGAACGCAGGGACGTGGTTTATTTGGCCAAAGGTGGAGCAGAGCTTCATTTGGAGCTTTGTCCATGATTTTAAAGGAAAATGTGTCTCTAGTTCAGAGAATCAAAGGCTGTCTGAAAGGTACCAGCAGCTGGTATCCAATGACGGCTCACTTCATGTTTTCTCTTTTACAATTTCGAATATGAGACATCGTAACCTTCGTCTGTGTTCGTGGGCTCTGGGCAGTGTCCGGAGTGAGTTTCCTTCCCCAAAGGATTGGGAGCAGCTTATACCATGAAGAACATAACTGTACAAACTACAATGCTCCAAACATCTGGAACAGCTGTGTGTATGCCCACCTGGGAGGAGACCCCAGGAGACCCAGAACACACCGGAGTGTATATCAACAGACCTGGGCACGTTTGGGATCGTCTAGGAGGACCTGCAAGATGTCTGGACTACAGTGACGTGGACACGAAGAGGCAGACAGAAGTTAGGTGGATGGTTTTGTAAAATAAACTTTTTGTATTTGTCATAATTAGGCGACAGAAAATGTGTTGGTTTGATATCAGTATAGAAAGTCCTATTCTTCAAGTGATACCGAACCTCCGTACCGGAATATACCCTAAACAAGCAGCCCTGTGTTTTAGGTGGAGACGTGGATCAGTCCCTGGAAAATTCTTTTTTCAGAGTCAGATCTTTTCTGATGAACTCACATTGAACTAAATTTAAAAAACATTCGGGCTTTGAATCTTCTTCGTGCTGCTGTTCTGAACCTCATCCGTCCTATGTTGACAGTTTTTGTCTCTCAGGACAGTTTTTGTCTCTCAGGACAGTTTTTGTCTCTCAGGACAGTTTTTGTCTCTCAGGTGTCACCACTTCAACAAACCTTGGACTGAACTCTGTATTTGATTGGCTGGTGCTCAGACTGGTTGAAGGTTAAAGGGTAATCTGTCCAACGTGATGGCTGAACGAACCCAAGTGCTCTTCACCTCCATCAAACTCCACCTTCTTCTTCTTGTGTGGTCTTTGTATTGACAGCATGCTGGCATGCCTTCTTCCTGGCTTCATTTGAAGTCCTCGTGCTTTATTTTCTTCTTGTTGTTGACTTGAATGTTGTGAAGTAAACAAAGTGCTGTAGGGATTTATGGAACCTTACCGAGTTCAGCTGCAGCTACACTGGCCTGTTCATCTCCTGCCTCTCTCTGGTCTACAGAACAGATTCAGTTTTCTAATGATGTGTCGCTCACTGTGTCACAGAACCACAAAAACTTCTCACCTCAATTCTGTTGATTTCTTAGTTTTTTAAAGTTGTTCTAAACTTTCTGAATGTTTCCGAACCCAAAGAGGAGTCCGGCGTCTGTCATGCGGCTGAATGAATAAATTATAAAACAAAAAGAATAATTCACACAATGTTGACATGTTAAGAACATATGTTTCAGCAATTTAAGAATAACGCAACTTTATTTGACAGTCCGGATATATTCACAAAGTATCCATGAAGATGGATGGATGGAGATTATTGATCAGTTATTTAATTCAAACAAATGTCTGATTCCAGCTTTTCAAATGTGACAATTTGCTGTTTTTCTTTGTCATATTTGACTGGAAATATAATATCTTAAAGACTGTTAGACGGACAAAACAAGGCAACTGAATACATACTGGAGAAACTGTGGCTAATGGATTGAAGGCGGATCGGTCATGACGACCTTCATGACATCTCCATTCAAATCAAACGAACCGGCGATTTTTAGTTTTTTAGTATTTTAAGTTAAATTCAGCAGAAAAATGCAAATATGACAAACCACAGTGGATTAATGAGACAACAGTAACTTTGTACAACTTCACTTCATGAGAGGAATTCTCTGTCGTCTCTGGTAGCTCGTCCACATTGCAAGCTAACGTTATTCTGTTGCCGTTCACCTCAGATTCAGTGAGCGATCACGAGAACTTCCACAAAGACGTTAAGGTTTTAATAATTAAGTTAACGTGGACGATGCAGTCCTTTAAACTCACTTAAAATAAATCAAAGTGCTCCTTTAAACTAGTCTGTGTCTAAGTCGTCGTTGTTTCTGTAGAGCCGAACATGAAAACGTAGACCTGCCTTAATTTCACGTCTGTCGTTTGAATCATAAACCTCAAAGTTCATGTGCCAACGCACACGACACCCTGCAGCATCTTCACTCTTCACCAGAGCAAACATGTCTTCATGTCATTTATTTGTATGTGAAATAAACACTGTGTTCATATATGTTATTGTTTCTTCCAGTAATCATGTATGTGTCACTGAGCATCACGAGTCCATCATGGTAACTATCACTCATTAAATCGAATCACATGGTTCACATAGAAACATTGTGAGTGGTGCTGGAAGCTCAGTGACTACTGATGTCGTTAAATAGCAGAAATCTAAACATGAGCTGCTGAATGAACTTTGATAATTATTTGCTGGATCTTGTCTCCTAAACTGGAATCCTTTTCCTCAGGGCAGTTTGCTGTCGATGATAAATGTTGGTGTCACATATTTCATATTCTGAGGCCTTCATGCATCATTTGAAGTTCACATTAACAGTTTGTTGTTTGAGGACGTTACCGTGGGAACACATGGATCCTCATGAGGACTCGTCACTGCATCACAACACCGCTGCTATTTTCAACAGAGAGCGGCGTGCTCATTAATCCAATAAAGCGAGCGTGAGGCGGCACGCAGCCACAGGTGTCTCAGCTGCTAATCCTCCACCACAGATTAAACTCACTATGACCTGATGAGGGGGAGGAACGACAGGGATGAACCAGGTGTACTGAGGGGCTCCTCACTTTGCACCGACGTCTCGACGCTGTGAAAAAGATTTAGGTTCAACATTTATTCAATAAAACAGGATGCATCTTGTAAACACAGACTAAAAGTAATAATAATTCAAACTACACATATACACGTACACACACACACACACACATATATATATGTGTGTGTGTGTGTGTGTGTGTGTGTGTGAGCTGAGCCACTTCATAATGAGTCCTCCTAAACTCATTGTTCGCTGTAATGAACCCTGCAGCCTCTAGAGGGCAGCAGCAGATCTGTCCATAGAAACGTTATTAATCCTGATAGAGACAGTAAACATAGAAGATAAATTCATTAAATTATTAATATTAGATTAAACCTGTGCAAATAGAAAACTATAAAAACATAAAGACAAAAACTATCAGTAATTAAATTAGAAAATAAAATAAAAATACACGACAGGAAGGAATTATTTCATTTAATTCTGTTATCATCACACACATCGTTCATACATCACACACATCGTTCATACATCACACATCGTTCATACATCGCACATCGTTCATACATCGCACACATCGTTCATACATCACACACATCGTTCATACATCACACATCGTTCATACATCGCACATCGTTCATACATCACACATCGTTCATACATCACACATCGTTCATACATCACACACATCGTTCATACATCACACATCGTTCATACATCGCACACATCGTTCATACATCACACACATCGTTCATACGTCACACATCGTTCATACATCGCACATCGTTCATACATCGCACATCGTTCATACATCGCACATCGTTCATACATCGCACATCGTTCATACATCGCACATCGTTCATACATCACACACATCGTTCATACATCGCACATCGTTCATACATCGCACATCGTTCATACATCGCACATCGTTCATACATCGCACATCGTTCATACATCACACATCGTTCATACATCACACATCGTTCATACATCACACACATCGTTCATACATCGCACATCGTTCATACATCGCACATCGTTCATACATCGCACATCGTTCATACATCGCACATCGTTCATACATCACACATCGTTCATACATCACACACATCGTTCATACATCGCACATCGTTCATACATCACACATCGTTCATACATCGCACATCGTTCATACATCACACACATCGTTCATACATCACACATCGTTCATACATCACACATCGTTCATACATCACACATCGTTCATACATCACACACATCGTTCATACATCACACATCGTTCATACATCACACACATCGTTCATACATCACACATCGTTCATACATCACACACATCGTTCATACATCACACATCGTTCATACATCACACATCGTTCATTCATCGCACACATCGTTCATACATCACACACATCGTTCATACATCGCACATCGTTCATTCATCGCACACATCGTTCATACATCACACACATCGTTCATACATCGCACATCGTTCATACATCGCACATCGTTCATTCATCGCACACATCGGTCATACATCGCACATCGTTCATACATCGCACATCGTTCATTCATCGCACACATCGTTCATACATCACACATCGTTCATACATCACACACATCGTTCATACATCACACACATCGTTCATACATCACACATCGTTCATACATCACACACACATCGTTCATCACATCGCAATCGTCATTCATCGCACACATCGTTCATACATCACACATCGTTCATACATCACACATCGTTCATACATCGCACATCGTTCATACATCACACACATCGTTCATACGTCACACATCGTTCATACATCACACATCGTTCATACATCACACATCGTTCATACATCACACACATCGTTCATACATCACACACATCGTTCATACATCACACACATCGTTCATACATCACACACATCGTTCATACATCACACATCGTTCATACATCACACATCGTTCATACATCACACATCGTTCATACATCACACATCGTTCATACATCGCACACATCGTTCATACATCACACATCGTTCATACATCACACATCGTTCATACATCACACATCGTTCATACATCACACATCGTTCATACATCACACATCGTTCATACATCACACACATCGTTCATACATCACACATCGTTCATACATCACACATCGTTCATACATCACACATCGTTCATACATCACACATCGTTCATACATCACACATCGTTCATACATCGCACACATCGTTCATACATCACACATCGTTCATACATCACACATCGTTCATACATCACACATCGTTCATACATCACACACATCGTTCATACATCACACATCGTTCATACATCACACATCGTTCATACATCGCACACATCGTTCATACATCACACACATCGTTCATACATCACACATCGTTCATACATCACACATCGTTCATACATCACACACATCGTTCATACATCACACATCGTTCATACATCACACATCGTTCATACATCACACATCGTTCATACATCGCACACATCGTTCATACATCACACACATCGTTCATACATCACACATCGTTCATACATCACACATCGTTCATACATCACACATCGTTCATACATCACCATCGTTCATACATCACACACATCGTTCATACATCACACATCGTTCATACATCACCATCGTTCATACATCACACATCGTTCATACATCACACATCGTTCATACATCACACACATCGTTCATACATCACACATCGTTCATACATCGCACACATCGTTCATACATCACACACATCGTTCATACATCACATCGTTCATACATCACACATCGTTCATACATCACACACATCGTTCATACATCACACATCGTTCATACATCACACATCGTTCATACATCACACACATCGTTCATACATCACACATCGTTCATACATCGCACACATCGTTCATACATCGCACACATCGTTCATACATCACACATCGTTCATACATCACACATCGTTCATACATCACACATCGTTCATACATCACACACATCGTTCATACATCACACATCGTTCATACATCACACATCGTTCATACATCACACATCGTTCATACATCGCACACATCGTTCATACATCACACATCGTTCATACATCGCACACATCGTTCATACATCGCACACATCGTTCATACGTCACACATCGTTCATACATCGCACATCGTTCATACATCACACATCGTTCATACATCGCACATCGTTCATACATCACACATCGTTCATACATCGCACATCGTTCATACATCACACACATCGTTCATACATCACACATCGTTCATACATCGCACATCGTTCATACATCACACATCGTTCATACATCACACATCGTTCATACATCACACATCGTTCATACATCACACATCGTTCATACATCGCACATCGTTCATACATCACACACATCGTTCATACATCACACACATCGTTCATACATCACACATCGTTCATACATCACACATCGTTCATACATCACACACATCGTTCATACATCACACATCGTTCATACATCACACATCGTTCATACATCACACACATCGTTCATACATCACACATCGTTCATACATCACACATCGTTCATACATCACACATCGTTCATACATCGCACATCGTTCATACATCGCACATCGTTCATACATCACACATCGTTCATACATCACACATCGTTCATACATCACACATCGTTCATACATCACACATCGTTCATACATCACACACATCGTTCATACATCACACATCGTTCATACATCACACATCGTTCATACATCACACACATCGTTCATACATCACACATCGTTCATACATCACACATCGTTCATACATCGCACATCGTTCATACATCGCACATCGTTCATACATCACACATCGTTCATACATCACACATCGTTCATACATCGCACACATCGTTCATACATCACACATCGTTCATACATCACACACATCGTTCATACATCACACACATCGTTCATACATCACACACATCGTTCATACATCACACATCGTTCATACATCACACATCGTTCATACATCACACACATCGTTCATACATCACACATCGTTCATACATCACACATCGTTCATACATCACACATCGTTCATACATCACACATCGTTCATACATCACACATCGTTCATTCATCGCACACATCGTTCATACATCACACACATCGTTCATACATCGCACATCGTTCATTCATCGCACACATCGTTCATACATCACACATCGTTCATACATCACACATCGTTCATACATCACACATCGTTCATACATCGCACACATCGTTCATTCATCGCACACATCGTTCATACATCGCACATCGTTCATACATCGCACATCGTTCATTCATCGCACACATCGTTCATACATCACACATCGTTCATACATCACACATCGTTCATACATCGCACATCGTTCATACATCGCACATCGTTCATTCATCGCACACATCGTTCATACATCGCACACATCGTTCATACATCACACATCGTTCATTCATCGCACACATCGTTCATACATCGCACACATCGTTCATACATCACACATCGTTCATACATCGCACACATCGTTCATACATCACACATCGTTCATACATCACACATCGTTCATACATCACACATCGTTCATACATCGCACACATCGTTCATACATCACACATCGTTCATACATCGCACACATCGTTCATCACACACACATCGTTCATACATCACACATCGTTCATACATCGCACACATCGTTCATACATCACACATCGTTCATACATCACACATCGTTCATACATCACACATCGTTCATACATCACACATCGTTCATACATCACACATCGTTCATACATCGCACACATCGTTCATACATCACACATCGTTCATACATCGCACACATCGTTCATACATCACACATCGTTCATACATCACACATCGTTCATACATCACACATCGTTCATACATCCACATCGTTCATACATCACACATCGTTCATACATCGCACACATCGTTCACATACACATCGTTCATACATCTCACACATCGTTCATACATCACACATCGTTCATACATCACACATCGTTCATACATCACACATCGTTCATACATCACACATCGTTCATACATCACACACATCGTTCATACATCACACATCGTTCATACATCACACACATCGTTCATACATCGCACACATCGTTCATACATCACACATCGTTCATACATCACACACATCGTTCATACATCACACACATCGTTCATACATCGCACATCGTTCATACATCACACATCGTTCATACATCACACATCGTTCATAATCACACATCGTTCATACATCTCACATCGTTCATACATCACACACATCGTTCATACATCACACATCGTTCATACATCACACACATCGTTCATACATCACACATCGTTCATACATCACACATCGTTCATACATCACACATCGTTCATACATCACACATCGTTCATACATCACACACATCGTTCATACATCACACATCGTTCATACATCACACACATCGTTCATACATCACACATCGTTCATACATCACACACATCGTTCATACATCACACATCGTTCATACATCACACATCGTTCATACATCACACATCGTTCATACATCACACACATCGTTCATACATCACACATCGTTCATACATCACACATCGTTCATACATCACACATCGTTCATACATCGCACACATCGTTCATACATCACACACATCGTTCATACATCACACATCGTTCATACATCACACATCGTTCATACATCACACATCGTTCATACATCACACACATCGTTCATACATCACATCGTTCATATCATCACACATCGTTCATACATCGCACACATCGTTCATACATCACACACATCGTTCATACATCACACTCGTTCATACATCACACATCGTTCATACATCGCACACATCGTTCATACATCGCACACATCGTTCATACATCACACATCGTTCATACATCACACATCGTTCATACATCACACATCGTTCATACATCACACATCGTTCATACATCGCACACATCGTTCATACATCACCATCGTTCATACATCACACATCGTTCATACATCACACACATCGTTCATACATCGCACACATCGTTCATACATCACACATCGTTCATACATCACACATCGTTCATACATCACACACATCGTTCATACATCGCACACATCGTTCATACATCGCACACATCGTCATCATCACACACATCGTTCATACATCACACATCGTTCATACATCACACATCGTTCATACATCACACATCGTTCATACATCACACATCGTTCATACATCACACATCGTTCATACATCACACATCGTTCATACATCACACACATCGTTCATACATCACACACATCGTTCATACATCGCACATCGTTCATACATCGCACATCGTTCATACATCGCACATCGTTCATACATCACACATCGTTCATACATCACACATCGTTCATACATCACACACATCGTTCATACATCACACACATCGTTCATACATCACACACATCGTTCATACATCACACATCGTTCATACATCACACATCGTTCATACATCACACATCGTTCATACATCACACATCGTTCATCATCACACACATCGTTCATACATCACACATCGTTCATACATCACACATCGTTCATACATCACACATCGTTCATACATCACACATCGTTCATACATCACACATCGTTCATACATCACACATCGTTCATACATCACATCGTTCATACATCACACATCGTTCATATCACACATCGTTCATACATCACACATCGTTCATACATCACACATCGTTCATACATCACACACATCGTTCATACATCACACATCGTTCATACATCACACACATCGTTCATACATCACACATCGTTCATACATCACACATCGTTCATTCATCGCACACATCGTTCATACATCACACATCGTTCATACATCACACATCGTTCATACATCACACACATCGTTCATACATCACACATCGTTCATACATCGCACATCGTTCATACATCGCACATCGTTCATTCATCGCACACATCGTTCATACATCGCACACATCGTTCATACATCACACATCGTTCATTCATCGCACACATCGTTCATACATCGCACACATCGTTCATACATCACACATCGTTCATACATCACACATCGTTCATACATCACACACATCGTTCATACATCACACATCGTTCATACATCACACACATCGTTCATACATCACACATCGTTCATACATCACACATCGTTCATTCATCGCACACATCGTTCATACATCACACATCGTTCATACATCACACATCGTTCATACATCGCACACATCGTTCATACATCACACATCGTTCATACATCACACACATCGTTCATACATCACATCTTGTACTAGTCAAACCTGCAGATGTTTAAATGGATTTAATCTCTGCCATATAAAAATATCTTACTTATCTCTTTACAGCGTTCAGTGTGATGAATCTGATGTTGAGGCTTTTAGCTGAGGTAGTTCAAACACCTGTGAGCGCCTCAGACACATGAAATAAACTCTAACATTTTAATCAACATTCATCTGTTTTTGACCCACACTGAGATTTTCTGTGTCCGTCCCCTCGGCCGGTTTCATTGGTCGTCGAAGTCTGCAAACGCAGGATACCAGTAGCTGTCTTTCCTCTCTGAACTTCCTCTGGCTGCGTTTTGGTCCTTCAGTCGCTGGACTTTCTTTATCCTGGAGATCTGAGCAGCAGCAAGGCAGATCATGCAGACCTGCCGGAGGAAACTTTCTGTCATTTAACACTCACGGCAACCCAAGTCTGTGTGCAGGACAACAACATGCCAAACATCTAGAAGAATTTATACAGATTGGAAATACTGTCTTTGAGGCTCTGACTGGACGTGAACTGAAGCAGCATTACCTCGAGCAGCAGCAGGCCACCGGTCAGACCGGCCACCAGCAGCAGGTTGTTTTTGGCCCACCAGACGATCTTCTCCAGGCAGCCGATGGTGAAGACGTCCTGAGCGCGCCGAATGTTTGTCCAGCTGCTGCATCCCATAACCACACATGGTGTTCAACACCGTCTGCAGAAGAAGAGCGGTGAGAGATGTTTCTGGGTATCTTGAGTCTGCCTGTCTGTCTAATGGGAAACATCACGTGAAATAACATATGTAATGAAATATATATGTGTAAAAATGTGTGTAAACGTAGAAAATACTCAGAACAGATCTGACCTGAGCCCAAAATCTGATTTAAACATTTCTTACAATGTCTGATGAGCTGAGAAAACTCAAATATGCATTTCTGATGTTTCATAAAAAAAGAATGCTTTGTGACCATGTTCAATATTTTTTACTTTGTATAATATATTATTCCTGATCCGCAGAGGATAAACTCTTTAGAATTGAATTACCTTCTATGAATAGAGGCTCTAAGTAAAGATAAATACCCAAAGTTAATATTTGTCTGTATACAGATGATGTGTTTGTTTATGTAAAAATCAAACCTACTGAAATGTTTCAATGTATTTTTCATCACAGAAGACATAAACCTGTTGTGGACCACACAGCTGGGTTTGTACAGGGTGTCTCTGTAGGTTCTGACCTGGTTCTGTAGGTTCTGACCTGGTTCTGTAGGTTCTGACCTGGTTCTATAGGTTCTGACCTGGTTCTATAGGTTCTCACCTGGTTCTGTAGGTGAACACAGCAGGAGAAAGGAACTCCACAGGCCTCCAGACTGGGGTTAGTGTCCGAACACTGGAAGTAGGCGTTCTGGGACCAGTCCTTATAGCTCTCAACTCCACAGCACTGAAACTGCAAACACGACAAACTGAAGTGACGGCCTGACACCTCTCTGTCTTTAAAGACACAGGTCATTCTTCCTCTTCACCTTCTTCTGGATGAAGTCGATGGCGTTCTCCAGGTCCTGGTCTTCCCTGTAGCGGAAAATGGCCTTCATCATGAGCTTCTCCGTCCTCTCCATCACCTGAAAAACACGACAGCTTCGTCATGTTGGCTCTTTAGTTTGAGTTATATTTCCCGTCTGTGATGTTACCATGTCAGTGAAGAGGTATCCCACGACTCCAGCAGCGACCTGCAGGAGGAGGACAGCCACCAGGATCCCCAGAAACTGAAGAAACAATCAACAGATGCAGCACAAGAAATATCCAGCGAACCCCTTACAGTCTAATAAACACAAAATACCAGCTGATCAGTCATACCGTCTTCAGCAGGCAGGTGGCGTTACGCAGCGCCCCAAAACATCCGAGGAACGTGACGAGGAACATGACGGAGCCGACGACGATCAACAGCAGAGCTGGATCCAAGGTCAGGGTATCAACCACATCTACACACACACACACACACACACACACACACACACACACACACACTGTTCAACCATCGTAGCTAACATGGTGTAACAGTTGAAACATGTCTGATTAACTCATCCTCAGGAATGTTATCAGAGATTTGTTTGTAGAAGCTGACACGCACACACAGTATTCTATAATCTGCTTCCACATCAGGTTGTAGGTTTGTTCTTAAAAACACCTGACACCAGGTGACGGCTGGTCAACGTCCTGCGGCGTTAAAGGCTGATACACAGAGTTACACAGAGTTACACAGAGTTAGTACAGAGTTACACAGAGTTAGTACAGAGTTAGTACAGAGTTAGGATAGAGATAGAGTTATTACAGAGTTAGGATAGAGTTAGTACAGAGTTAGTACAGAGTTACACAGAGTTACATAGAATTGGTACAGAGTTAGGATAGAGATAGAGTTAGTACAGAGTTAGGATAGAGTTAGTATAGAGTTAGTATAGAGTTAGTATAGAGTTAGGATAGAGTTAGTACAGAGTTACACAGAGTTAGTACAGAGTTAGTACAGAGTTACACAGAGTTACACAGAATTGGTACAGAGTTAGGATAGAGATAGAGTTAGTACAGAGTTAGTACAGAGTTAGTACAGAGTTACACAGAGTTACACAGAATTGGTACAGAGTTAGGATAGAGATAGAGTTAGTACAGAGTTAGGATAGAGTTAGTAAAGAGTTAGTACAGAGTTAGGATAGACTTAGTATAGAGTTAGTATAGAGTTAGTATAGAGTTAGGATAGAGTTAGTACAGAGTTAGTACAGAGTTACACAGAGTTACACAGAATTGGTACAGAGTTAGGATAGAGATAGAGTTAGTACAGAGTTAGGATAGAGTTAGTACAGAGTTAGTACAGAGTTACACAGAGTTACATAGAATTGGTACAGAGTTAGGATAGAGATAGAGTTAGTACAGAGTTAGGATAGAGTTAGTAAAGAGTTAGTACAGAGTTAGGATAGACTTAGTATAGAGTTAGTATAGAGTTAGTATAGAGTTAGGATAGAGTTAGTACAGAGTTACACAGAGTTAGTACAGAGTTAGTACAGAGTTACACAGAGTTACACAGAATTGGTACAGAGTTAGGATAGAGATAGAGTTAGTACAGAGTTAGTACAGAGTTAGTACAGAGTTACACAGAGTTACACAGAATTGGTACAGAGTTAGGATAGAGATAGAGTTAGTACAGAGTTAGGATAGAGTTAGTAAAGAGTTAGTACAGAGTTAGGATAGACTTAGTATAGAGTTAGTATAGAGTTAGTATAGAGTTAGGATAGAGTTAGTACAGAGTTAGTACAGAGTTACACAGAGTTACACAGAATTGGTACAGAGTTAGGATAGAGATAGAGTTAGTACAGAGTTAGGATAGAGTTAGTAAAGAGTTAGTACAGAGTTAGGATAGACTTAGTATAGAGTTAGTATAGAGTTAGTATAGAGTTAGGATAGAGTTAGTACAGAGTTACACAGAGTTAGTACAGAGTTAGTACAGAGTTAGTACAGAGTTACACAGAGTTAGGATAGAGTTAGTACAGAGTTAGTACAGAGTTAGTACAGAGTTAGGATAGAGTTAGTACAGAGTTAGTACAGAGTTAGTACAGAGTTAGGATAGAGTTAGTACAGAGTTAGTACAGAGTTAGGATAGAGTTAGTACAGAGTTAGTACAGAGTTAGTACAGAGTTAGGATAGAGTTAGTACAGAGTTAGTACAGAGTTAGGATAGAGTTAGTACAGAGTTAGTACAGAGTTAGTACAGAGTTAGGATAGAGTTAGTACAGAGTTAGTACAGAGTTAGGATAGAGTTAGTACAGAGTTAGTACAGAGTTAGGATAGAGTTAGTACAGAGTTAGTACAGAGTTAGGATAGAGTTAGTACAGAGTTAGTACAGAGTTAGGATAGAGTTAGTACAGAGTTAGTGCTGTTATAGTTTTTGGACCAACCTTTCTCTTTTGCGATCTTGGCGTAGATCCCCACCGCTGTGAGGACAGCGCTCACAACCTGCAGACAAAAACAAAGATTGAGCTATGCTAACAGTTTCCATCTGATTCCAGTCTTTGTGCTAAGCTAGGCTAAATGCACCCTGGACATATTTTTATGTTGGACACACTGAGATGAAACTGAAATAATTTAACTGTTAAAATCAAACCAAGTGCTTCCACGTAAACAAACACAGTTGTAAAGTTTACTGACAGTGATGGATCAGAAGTCACAGAGAGCTTCTTTCTTTCTGTCACTCTGTACAAACTATTTACTTTATATAAACATTGTGATGTTACAACATTGAAACACAAACAGTGTCCGCAAACTTTTGGCCCCATAGTTAACAGGTCGTTTATTTTGAGCTTTAAATAAAATTTTCTGCAAATCTTTCAAAAAACTCTTTGTTAGTTTCTTTGAAATAAATCAGACGTTTGTTTTCAGTCCGTCCTCTGACTGTCACTGTGTGTGTGTGTGCGTGTGTGTGTGTGTGTGTGTGCGTGTGTGTGTGTGTGTTGGTGAAGGTGGTGTTAATCGGATGGACTCACCCAGAAGAAGTAGCAGAAGATGAATAAAGTGTATTTGATGGCTCTGTATCCTCTCATGTCCGCTCTGTTTGTCTGTCACTGCTCTGTAGTCAGTTTGTTTTCAGACGTGTGTCGGCCTGCACGATGCATTCCTGCTGTCAGCTTCATCAGGAGGAGGTGGAGGAGGAGGTGGAGGAGGAGGTGGAGGAGGCGTGCCGCTGTCAGAGTCATTTACTGCTGCAACAAGAAAGTCCTGTCAGCGCCCTCTACAGGCTGCAGGGGAGTGTATTATCTAACAGCAGCTACAGTTTACTTCACTGTCCATCAGGAAACTCTGTAAATCACAGTAGCCTCCTTCTTTTTCTTGTCTACCTCCTCCCACGAAGGCAACAATCTGCTTTAATGAGGAGGGAGGAGGTGGCCTGCACCTCCTCCCTCCTCATTAAAGCAGATTGTTGCCTTCAGAGGATTACACACACACACACACACACACACACACACACACACACTGCTTTGTTTGACCGTCAGCTGCAGTTCGTCTTCCTCCGTCTTCTCTGTGGTTTGAGGACCTGATTGAGGACCACCATGGGAGTGCTGGACGTCCTCTCGTCCATCAGAGACCGAGCTGACAAGTTTCTGAACGAGAAGAACGTGGTGACGGACTTTCTGGGGAAGATCGAAGACAAAACGGGCATCAAAAAGAAGATCATTGCAGCGGGTACGTCAGCTGACCGTCACTCAATCATCATACTTTTCATATTTCTGTCACTGTGTTCATATTTCAGTGTGTTTGACTCGTCCTGTCACGTGTTAATGGAAAACTGAAGAGGATTCAGTTAATCCTGCGGTGAACATCACAGCTTCACGAGCAGCTGCTGTCCGAACATGAACCTGGAAATCTTCTGGAACTTTCATTTGAAACCTCAATGAGCATTTCCATTCAAGGTTTTACAGAGACATGCTGTCATTTTACAGATTAAAGTCAACAGAGTCGATACACTAATCGTTTTACAGATGTTCACTTCATTTGTCTAATCTTTAACATGCCAGTTCGGTTGTTCATCTAGATGATGTCTGTGAACTAAGTTTTGCTACAGAACATTTGTTTGTAACTTTTATTGTTTCTCATTTTTAGATGTTGGTCTTGGCCTCCTGCTTCACAGACTCATTTCTGTGTCGTCTTTTTCAATATTCAAATATTTGATGCTGTCCATCAGCAGCTGATCTCATTAAACCACAGAAGAAGAAGAAGTCGGTGCAACGACATGACGAGATCCAGAAGATAATAAAGAGTCAAAGTCCAGTTCAGTGTAAAATCTGAACCACAGTGACCTGAGCTCTGTGCGGTGAATGAACACAGACTTCTTTCTTTAGCAGTGCTGCTCACTGCAGGAAGGTTCTGGGTTTGAACCCACTCTCAGTGTGGGTCAGGTCCACTGCGCTGAATATGATAATGTGAATCAGCTGCTGGATGCCCCTCGTGTTGTGTTCATGGGCTGTGTGAGCGTGTTGGATGTTGGGTCAGTGTACTGAGCGTGCTCACGCCGTGCACAGTGAACACAGTGTATTCATGATCCAGCTCATGATGTCACCGCAGTGCCTGGCTCTCCGTGTCCCCCTCGCTCTGAACTTAAAGCAGATTATCTGCAGAGCGAGCGCAGAGCAGACCGGCCTCCATGTGTGAACCGCCACGTAAGCTGATCAGAGGTAGGACACCACTTCCTGTCCCGGTGTGTTCAGGTGCTCAGGACGGTGTAGGAATATCTGCACATTTTAAGTGTGACGAGTTTGAAACATCCGTGTTTGCTGCAGCTGGTTGTTACTCCTCATGATGAACTGTCACAACAGCTGATTAATCAGCTGATCCTCTCGGCCCACAGGTCTGCAGCTTCAAGTCTTTGTGCTCCTGTCAGAACTGTGATAAGTGTTTGAGCTGAGGTCCGTCTGCTGTGTCTCGTCCAGGTGCCGTCTCACTGACTGGACTCTACCTGGTGTATGGATATGGTGCCTCCCTCCTCTGCAACCTGATTGGTTTTGTGTATCCAGCCTATTACTCGTGAGTATCTTTCAGACTGGGACAGACTGGGACAGACTGGGACAGACTGGGAGTTCTGGTCCACTGACCCGAGCCTCTGACTGGCGGTTTCCTCTCATGTCTGCAGAATCAAAGCCATCGAAAGTCCGAGCAAAGAAGACGACACAAAATGGCTGACGTACTGGGTGGTGTACGGCGTGTTCAGTCTGGGCGAGTTCTTCTCCGACATCTTCCTGTACTGGTTCCCGTTTTACTACGCGTTCAAGGTGAGAAGGACCCAGAGGAACCGTGTTTGTGGACTTCACAGACTCGTATTCATATTGAGGCCGGGCCGTGACGAGGAGCAGGGACCACTGTAGTTAACGTTGCCTGCATGGCTAGCTATGTAGCTAACGGCAGCCCACATTAGAGTTAGTGCCCTTCTGTCTTTGTGGCTGGGTTTGGTTCTGGTCTGAGCCCGGCTGGTTCTCTTGGTATTCTCTGTTGGATGGATGCTGTAATATTATTGGTTGGATCAAGCTTACATAAGCACACATCGTGTTTGCTTTACAGGAAGTAGAAATGATATTCATATATGTTCATCAGTGTGTGACTGGCGAGTGACGGTGGCTCTGCAGGGACATTTTCACTGCTGGCACAACATCAATATTTTGAGGTCAGCGTTTCAGAGCCGAGCAGCTTGTCACTGCGAGCTAATGCTACCTGAGCAGCTCACTGAGATGATCATCACTCAGTGTGGAGACATGATTCATCCAGAGCTCCCATTAAAGCTGTGGCTTTCTGTAAATGATCTTTGTGGCCTGAATATTTTGGACTGTCCATGTTCATGGATCATGAACTGCTGTATCTGTGACATTTAACTGATGTACAGGCAGAAATGGAATATGATCTGTGTGTATGTTACCCTGAAATAAGAACCATGATGGTTTCATCACCTCAGAATGAGACTCCTTTGCCATGTTCCTACAGGAGCCTAGAATGGACAAACCAAACACTGGCTTGGTTGCAATCTACAACTTCACCACAAGATGTCACTAAATCCTATACACTGCACCTTTAAGCCTAAAATGAAAGTGGTTTGATCAGAATGGAGATTCACAATCGTAAGAACGTTTAATGAAAGGTGAAAAGAGATAATACTGATACCGACACTACAGTCGAGTTCTTGCAGCCCAATCAGTGACGATCAATATCAGCAAAAAGGTATTTGTTGAAGATCAAGATGTCGCGAGTTAATGTAAACTGAGTCGTCCGTGTCTTTCTGTCCTCTGTGGTCCAGTGTCTCTTCCTGTTGTGGTGCATGGCTCCGATGTCGTGGAACGGTTCCCAGATCATCTACGATAAAGTGGTTCGACCCGTCTTCCTCCGCCACGAGGCCATGGTGGACAACATAGTGAGCGACCTCGGCGGGAAGGCCATGAGTGCTGCCGAGAACCTGACCAGAGAAGGTACAGACCGATTCAGCACCAGCACACTGCGGCTCCAGGGTTAATCATTCTTGAACCGATGTTCCTTCCCTCTCTTCAGTCCTGACCACTCTGATGAAGAACAAAGCTCTGGTGACTCAGGTGCAGCCGGTCAATCAGCCTGAACCGAAGAGTTTACCGAGTACGTCGGCAGAAACACCAGCAGCCAAAGTCGCTCCTTCAGAGCCGGGCGGAGATCGACCGGTATGTCGTGTTTCCTCCTCTGTGCTGAGCTACGCTGCATGTCGACACGTTACAGCTGTGCTCGGTCATCACGGAGAAAGATAGTCGAGTTTCATATGAGCGCTGCCTGTTGTTGTTGTTGTTGGGTTGGAAATGAGACGAACCAATCAACTATCTTTCTCCACAATGACAGACGTCATCTTGAAGGTCTCTTTAAGTTTTAATGAGTCTATATTGGCGCAGCAAAGTTTGTCCACGTTTCCTTACAAAATAGGTAGTTTAAGAATTTAAGAAGCTTGGTGACAAAGTTGAGGTCGTTGTTGAAAGAATTGGTTTGACCTGACTTTAAATTAAATAAAACATAAAAGTTTGACTTGCTCTTCAGTGACCTGCTGTAACCAGAGAGCTAACCCTGTAACATGCTAACTCACTATGGACTCGCTAATGGTTGCAAAGCTACATTGTTATCTGACAGTTAGCATGTTAGCTACACTGGTCGCTAACAGGCCAAATAAGTTTACTCTGTTTATTCAGACGTGTTTGTACCGTCGACTCATCAGAGGTGAGTCAGCTGTTAATAAAGAGATGAGCTAACATGCTAACGCAGCTGTCTTGTCACATGTTCCAGCACTTCCTGCAGTAAGCTGCACGGTGAGTTCGTAGCATCTTTAACAGACAGTAGATGTTAGCATGAACCTCAGTGACCCCTGTAGAGCATCAGTGATGGTTTGAAGGTGGAGCAGCTTTGTGTTTGGTGGCTGTAGCAGCAGGTGGAGCCGACAGCGACCTACAGACGTGTTTCTACAGACGCGTTTCTACAGACGTGTTTCTACAGTCGCGTTTCTACAGACGCGTTTCTACAGACGTGTTTCTACAGACGCGTTTCTACAGACGCGTTTCTACAGACGTGTTTCTACAGACGCGTTTCTACAGACGTGTTTCTACAGACGCGTCTGTGTCTGTTGTTCCAGGTCTGTCCTAGTTTGTTATCGGACACCGACCCAAATACTCTCAGGGAAGTGTACACCATCCCATCTGTCCAGGAGACTGCTGTGGGAATTAAAAGGAAGCTGACTTCTGTTGACTTCTATTGACTTCTATTGACTTCTGTTGACTTCTATTGACTTCTATTGACTTCTGTTGACTTCTATTGACTTCTATTGACTTCTGTTGACTTCTATTGACTTCTGTTAACTTCTATTGACTTCTATTGACTTCTGTTGACTTCTTTTGACTTCTATTGACTTCTGTTGACTTCTATTGACTTCTATTGACTTCTATTGACTTCTATTGACTTCTGTTAACTTCTATTGACTTCTATTGACTTTTATTGACTTTTATTGACTTCTGTTAACTTCTTTTGACTTCTATTAACTTTGTTTGACTTCTATGAACTTCTATTGACTTCTATTGACTTCTGTTGACTTCTTTTGACTTCTATTGACTTCTGTTGACTTCTTTTGACTTCTATTGACTTCTATTGACTTCTATTGACTTCTGTTAACTTCTATTGACTTCTATTGACTTCTGTTGACTTCTGTTGACTTCTTTTGACTTCTATTGACTTCTATTGACTTCTGTTGACTTCTTTTGACTTCTATTGACTTCTGTTGACTTCTTTTGACTTCTATTGACTTCTATTGACTTCTATTGACTTCTATCGGCTTCTATTGGCCTCTGTTAACTTCTATTGACTTCTATTGACTTTTATTGACTTTTATTGACTTCTGTTAACTTCTTTTGACTTCTATTAACTTTGTTTGACTTCTATGAACTTCTATTGACTTCTATTGACTTCTATTGACTTCTGTTAACTTCTATTGACTTCTATTGACTTCTGTTGACTTCTTTTGACTTCTATTGACTTCTGTTAACTTCTATTGACTTCTATTGACTTCTGTTGACTTCTTTTGACTTCTATTGACTTCTGTTGACTTCTATTGACTTCTATTGACTTCTATTGACTTCTATTGACTTCTGTTAACTTCTATTGACTTCTATTGACTTTTATTGACTTTTATTGACTTCTGTTAACTTCTTTTGACTTCTATTAACTTTGTTTGACTTCTATGAACTTCTATTGACTTCTATTGACTTCTGTTGACTTCTTTTGACTTCTATTGACTTCTGTTGACTTCTTTTGACTTCTATTGACTTCTATTGACTTCTATTGACTTCTGTTAACTTCTATTGACTTCTATTGACTTCTGTTGACTTCTTTTGACTTCTATTGACTTCTGTTGACTTCTTTTGACTTCTATTGACTTCTATTGACTTCTATTGACTTCTATCGGCTTCTATTGGCCTCTGTTAACTTCTATTGACTTCTATTGACTTTTATTGACTTTTATTGACTTCTGTTAACTTCTTTTGACTTCTATTAACTTTGTTTGACTTCTATGAACTTCTATTGACTTCTATTGACTTCTATTGACTTCTGTTAACTTCTATTGACTTCTATTGACTTCTGTTGACTTCTTTTGACTTCTATTGACTTCTGTTGACTTCTTTTGACTTCTATTGACTTCTATTGACTTCTGTTGACTTCTTTTGACTTCTATTGACTTCTGTTGACTTCTGTTGACTTCTGTTGACTTCTATTGACTTCTTTTGACTTCTATTGACTTCTGTTGACTTCTTTTGACTTCTATTGACTTCTGTTGACTTCTATTGACTTCTGTTGACTTCTTTTGACTTCTATTGACTTCTGTTGACTTCTTTTGACTTCTATTGACTTCTGTTGACTT